>JAMWET010000747.1:145000-172500 GCA_024036415.1 Prochilodus magdalenae
TCATGTCTGTTTTGGGGGGTTAGGGGAACAGTGCGTGTTAATGAATAACCGCTGTGTGATTAACAAGTCTGTGTGATCTGAACTGTGATTACTGGGTCAGCACCATACGGAGCAGAGGGGATACGGTAACCACAGCGTCCTCAAGGTCATTCAACCTCTGTGAAAGTTTGCTTTCAGAGGAGAAACTTTTTCTAGGATGCATTACTGCACACAGACCGCACCATGATGCACGGCTGCACAGGTGGAGTCGTCTGCAGTGACTTATTGCACTATAGGTCTAGATTTAATGCATGCTCCGTCACTGGCTGCAGACTTGGTTCCAGCTTTAGTTCATGCTCGGTTCTGAATTTACACCACTCGGCTACATAACGACCATCGTCCGCATGCACTGTCAGTCTTTTCACTGATATCAGCTCGAACTGGCTGCAGGAAAAAAGGTGAAATGACTGAAAGGTGCTGACCTGCGGCATGAAATTCAGTCAACACAAACTTCCATGCATCCTCATATTTCAGGCATGGCACTCGAATCTCACTGCAGACAACCCCAGTGTGCAGTATCTTCAAATACCGCTTCAGAAAACACATTCTGATTAGTGGCATGTATCCGGGGGAACCCACGTCCAAGGCGTGTCCCCTAAAGGCTGCTCCGCATGCTCCGCAGCGAGGCACCGTCGTGTGATTGTTTGTGTTTACAGTAGATGTACAGTAAGACATGCCGTGTCGCCGCTCTGGCAGACGTGTTTGCATGTTGACCTTATCTGACCTCCATCGGCTTCCTGTGGGCTGCTACACTTGTGCGTACGTGTGCATCCACACACACATGCACACATACACACGCACGCTCCGTCGCCACTGCATGCACTTCACGAGTGGGACAAACACAGGGCAATGCACTGCAGAGAAATGCTGCTGCGGGGTTCCTGGAGGACCCGTCCAGCGGACTCCGAGTGTGGCTGTTTATTCTAGGAGTTAATTAGGCCTGACTAATTGTGCTACTGTACTTCTGTTTTCTGTCCATGTGTGCAGACGATGGCTGACTTCGATGCCGTTCTGAAGGTCTGGCCCAAAGTGGAGGCTGATTACACTGGATACGGAGGACTAGTTCTGGGCCGGTCAGTATCAGAGTGGAGCCAACCGCAACATGCATGGTCCATGTTAATGTGTGATAGCACAAGAAGTGGAGTTATACTGTAGTATGATGCAGTATAGGAGGAATATAGTTATATACTACCGTATAATGCATTATAGCACAGATATAGTATACATATACTATAGCATAAAGCATTATAATATAATATACATATTGTTATACACTGCAGGATAATTCATTTTAGCACAAATCTATTTATTTATTTCAATATATCGCATTTTAGCACCAATATAGTTATATAAGGTAGTATAATTCATCACAGTACAATTATAGTTATACACTGCAGCATAATACACTATATTACAAATATTTAGATATACGGTAAAATAATGTGTTATAGTGCAATAATATTTATATACTGTACTATAATACATTATAGCACCATTATAGTTATACACTGTAATATAATACATTATAGCAGCATTATAGTTATATACTGTAATATAATACATTAAAGCACAAATATAACTGTATACGTCAGTATAATACATTATAGCACCATTATAGTTATATACTATAATATAATACATTATAGCACCATTATAGTTATATACTGTAATATAATACATTACAGCACAAATATAACTATATACGTCAGTATAATACATTTTAGCACCATTATAGTTATATACTGTAATATAATACATTATAGCACCATTATAGTTATATACTGTAATATAATACATTACAGCACAAATATAACTATATACGTCAGTATAATACATTATGGCACCATTATAGTTGGTATATAATATATGGTAGTATATAACACATTGTAATACATATATAAATATATATATATAGTAGACAGCACAGTATATTATAGTTACATACTGTAATATAATACATTATAGCTCTAATATAGTTATATACTGTAGTATAATATGTTACAGCACCATTATAGTTATACACTGTCATATAATACACTATAGAACCATTATAGTTATACACTGTAATATAATACATTATAGCACCATTATAGTTATATACTGTAGTATAATACATTACAGCACCATTGTAGTTATACACTGTAATATAATACACTATGGCACCATTATAGTTATATACTGTAGTATAATACGTTACAGCACCATTATAGTTATATACAGTAGTATAATACATTTTAGTACCATTATAGTTATATACTATAGTATAAATACATTGTAGTGCACTTCTAAGTATATACTGTAATATACTACATTATAACAAAATTATACATATACATGGTACATATATATATATTATATATATTATATATATATAAATTTACAGTACTTAAATGTATTACATCCAGTAAAATGATGCAGATATAATGCATTGCATACCAAAACGTCAGGTAGTGTATAATCGCACTGTAGCACGATGATATACACCACTGTCTGCAATCATGTGGAGTGTTTTATGCAGTGATAACTTTTCCAGTGCCGATTCTCAAATTCTAAACATCTTTATCGCGTGTCGAGATTTCAGCACCACTTTTGAAATATGAGGCGTTCTCGATATGAAGTGTACGATAGCGTCATTCTCCAGAACTACTGAGTCATCAAGCCTTGCAGCGACCTGCAGCGCGATAGCGGAGGCAGTCCCTCTCTCACCGGCAGGCGATACAATCTCGACACTGTGATGCTTTCGCAAATTTCACTGATCTGTGGCGAAATCTAAACAAGATGGAAGCGGGCTGGGCTGGTTCTGAGGTAGGATGGATGCGGCCAATGGAAATCAGTCCTTCCACCTGCCTCTCTCGCTCCCTCTCTCTTAGGGTAACAGGATGCTGATGCAGCCTGAGCTCATTGCTCAGACAATAGGTCCTTTCATGCCCCCTGTTTTTCCCCACCGCTCTCTCTCACCCTTTCTACCTGCTCTCTGAGGAGCCCTGACTATTAGAAAGCTTAGATCACCGTCTCGATAACGAAGCTTTTACCTCCGTGACTTTCTCTCTCTCTCTCTATTCAGCTCAGTCTATTCACCAGCGAATAAAGAAAGTTCTTTGTCAGCATTAAAACATCATTCCTACTTAAACGTTCCATGACTTTTACATCGCTGCTGCTGTAGGAAGGCTTCGAAAGTTCAATTTTCCAAGTGACGTGGTTTATAAAAGTCCACACTCTGGGTGTTACATGATGACTGGACCTCCAGAAATGGCCCAAAATGGCCATCTCGATAAATTTCAATTCCTGAAAGTTACCAAGCGTCGTAATCGATCAGCCGTAAATCCTTGGCGTTGAGTGGTTGGAATGACCGACCTCTTTCTCTCTCTCTCTTTCTCTCTCTGCAGCCTGTTCCAGGAGCATCCTGAGACCCAGAAGCTGTTCCCCAAATTTGTCGGGATCCCCGCCAGTGAGGTGTCCTCAAACTCTGCCATCGCTGCTCATGGCGTGACCGTCCTGAAGAAACTGGGGGAGCTGCTGAAGGCCAAGGGCAACCACGCCGCCGCCCTCAAGCCACTGGCTACAACTCACGCCAACCAGCACAAGATCGCCATCAACAACTTCAGGGTAACACTCCCCACCACCACTCGTTTATTACATCACTGTGCACAGCGCTTAACTGCTCGGTGCTACAGCGCCACCTACAGGAGCTCAGAATGAATGCAAAAGAAGATATGGTGTAGCTTACATAGCCTAAGTGTGAAGGCCACTGTACAGAGGCCACGCAGGCAACTCTGAGCTCTGTTAGCGCGGCCAGGCACACCACTTAGCATTTTACCATTACTACATTATATGACAGCCATACTGAGAAGAGCACATGTGGCTTGAACTGTGCACAAAGAGAGGCGGCCAGTCTTTTAGGTAAACAGGCTAATGCTAATGGTCTGTTAGCTAAGCTAACGTTCCTAGCTGAGCCTTGTATCTTTCCACTGGAAAACAGCCAGTGTTGAGGTAGAGGTGGTAAACCGATACCAACTGATGCCAAGTAGAGCGTAACAACTCGAGCTTACCGGTTCTCGCTGCCCGCATTATCTAGTCCTGCTGTGCTACGTGACGGCATGCGACGCTACTTAATGCAGCGATGCATGTCCTGTGAGCAGCGATGCATACGGCACAGTTTACATTCCCATGCAAAAAGGTTCCAGCGATATATTCCGATTCTCTGGTGGAGGTGATAACTTTAGGAAAACCGCCGTAGCCAACACATGCATGGGGTTGCTAATGCTAACATTAGCCGTGCACCCTTACGCCTCATGCTATCTATTCCTCGGAGGTTTAAACACACTATTCTATTAGAACTATAAGTAGCTAAGAGTCACGTTTGCTAAAAGGTGTGAACCTTCAGTTAGTGAAGTAGCTCACTCTAAGTTAACCTCTCTCTCTCTCTCTCTCTCTCTCTTAGCTGATCAGTGAGGTCCTGGTCAAAGTCCTGGCCGAGAAGGCAGGGCTGGATGGTGCTGGTCAGGATGCCCTGAGAAGAGTGCTGGGCATTGTCATCAACGACATCGACAGCTACTACAAGGAGCTGGGCTTCGCCGGTTGAGCGACCAATGATACCCTCGGGCCCCCTCCCCCAAGACTTCCTGGGGCCGAGCGAGCGAGCGTTTATATAGACAATGGGAGCACTCTATAATCTAAGCACTTATCATTGTTACTGTCTCTTGCCAGCAGGGCTTCACGATTAAGGTGGACCCGACTGCGTCCTAGCATGCAGATTAACTGTGGAACGTTATGCAAAAAACCCAAAAAATCAACTTCCGCCTTAAAGATCACAGCAGCAGCGACAAAGCCGAAAAGACGAGGGAAGGGTTAAACCGAAACTGAATCTGTTTAGACCTGAATGTGATACGAATGCATTTTTACCAACAATGTAATTTGGAAAATAGCATGTGAGTGCTGGAGTTCGGTGTTGATGGTCTGTAAACACTGGAAGTTGAGTCCTGCTGATGGTGAGGAAACATCGATCCCGTTAGGGTCTCAGGATTGGCCAAAATAATGGAAACACACACACACATAAGACACACACGAAACAGTCCACAAAAGTGCTCACTGAAATGAGCTGTTACAGCTAATGTGGTTTTGTTTTGATATTGAAAGTGATGGAATAAAAAAAGAAGTCTGATTGAAGTAGCGAGATCAGCGCGCCACTGCCATAACCGATACCCAACCACGGAGCTTAAGACCAGTCTCTGAAAGCTCGAGTCCTGCTGTCCTGCATGTATCTCTGTCCATCTGATTCACTTCACTGTCTTTAACTTGCTTTAGAGCGCTAATCGCTTTGGTTGATTGTTTCTGCGAATTAATCACCGATCATTAATAAAACTTTTTCTCTCTCCACTCAAGACTGCCTCTTGTCCTTTCTTTCCCAATCACCCACTTTTCATATTCTCAGTCGAATATGAAGGCCCAACCCAGCTGCTGCCCTGTTTGCTGTACTCTATGGCTTCTTTATATTGGAACCCATCAAGTCAATAAATGTTGAAAACTGATTCAGTCGTATACGAGTCACAGCACATTTTTGGGGGTTTTGGGTTTTACCAAGAATACGGTTGTGTGCAAAATTATTGGCACCCTGGTTGAATGAGGTTTTGTTGGTTTACTAAGTGTTAATAATTGAAAATAAGTGTATAGAACATATTATTAGACAACTACTGTTTATTTGTTGGGTTTAACATACAGCAAACTCTAATAAACTGTTAAACGGTGGCCTCCACAAAAGTTAGGCCCTTTGTAAAAGATGTAACTGATTTCCGCCGTCCGCACCAATCTGGTGTATGCAATTGCGTTTTCTACTGGATAGTAATGGTGCATTTTGGGAAACTACAGGGTCAAATAAGACCCACTAAATGTATTTCTTTAATAACTCATGGCTCAACTTTGGATGGTGCATGTGCAAATGAACATTCTGTATGTTTACTAGAAATGTAGAACACCCAATAAACGTAAAATACTATATAATATAAATAAAATAAAACCCAATACTGGGTGAAAGACGTGCAGAAATTCGAGGGAAATGGCATGGGGGCCTGCAAATGCTAAAAGACCTGCAAATGCTAAAAACAATAATTATAATAATAATATTTATAATAATAATAAAGTTTCTATTCTTTGCAGTAACCTGAGTGTAGTGACGGCCGGTGTGACCTCGTATGGGACTGTAATTTGTCGTTATACATCCTACTCACGTATTTTTCAACCTGCCATATTTTGATTACAGTCAACCGTGTCACTTCCCCCTGCAGCTGCTGGCCGTTAGGTTATCTTTCCATTTATCTAGGCCTAAAAACAATATACGTTCTGACATTATTATCGAGCCTTATATCTCCCGCTCAGTGTGTAGTCCAGTGTTAGATCGCCTCTGCGGGCAACAGAATATCGGTTGCAATCAACGATCTTATTGGCCACCGTTCAGCTCATTTCCATAGAGTTCATCAAGAACTAAAGAGCAGATGTGCATCAGGTCGGTTGGGTATATGGTCTGTGGCATCGGCGTAGATTAAGATGCTGGGAACGTGGCACTGAACACGGCAGCTTTGGAGACCAACTGTCTGGTGCTACTGGATGGCTGGCAGGTCATCTATATTCAAACACTCCACATTGTTGATAGACCCCAACACTGCAAGGCTACCCCACTTAACAGCCCACACAGTCCAGAACAGAATGGCCCGTGCAACACATATACACAGCTCTAAGCTAACTACTCCAACTATTTACATGTTTAAGCCTCTCCTGCCAGCGTCAGGGCACTACCCATGGTGCGCTGTGGTTGCTTCTGAACATGGCGAAGTAGTAGAACTTGGAAGTTTAACTGTGGAACGTTATTAACTTCCACCTTCAGAAGCAGTTTGGTAGTACAAATACTTTGAGCATTATTAGACTTTTTTGTTGTATTAAGTTACATAATTCTGTTCATCAAAACCTATAAAACACCAATATGCTGATGAAACAAGTTTACTTTCAAGAATTCCACCAAAAAACGTTACACTTGTGTAGAGTGATTTACTTGTTGTTCCAAAAGGCATATCTATTGAAATACTCAATGAGCTCTAGTGGATTTGTTTAGCTTAACACACCTCTACCGATTGGTAGAGATGGCATAATCAGGCTACAACACATATTTTTATTAAGATATAGATATGTGCCCTACCAAAAAGTTGAGCAGGAAGCTGAAGGATAAAATGAAACAATACTTTTACAGTACTGGGTTGGAGTTTGATGTTGAAAATTTGTAAACACTGGCAGTCGCATCCTGCTACTGAGGCGCTCTCTGCTCTGCATAGTCACGCCTATTGTGCATCCATAGTCAAGCGAGTCTTATCGTTCATCATCACTGTCCAAAGAAAAAACATGCATACCCATTTTTTAAAACTTTTTTCCACACAATTATTGTGTGAGCTTCGTCTTTTATACTGTGGAATATATACATGACGACTGGACCAACAGAAACACTCCAAACGGCTTTGAATTAAATCCCTTATATTAACTAAGAAGAGAAACTTTTTGCCCTCATGTGTAAAGTTATATAGTTTTATAGATGCTTCTTTTTTTTTGAACAGCAACAATACATTACGGTTTCTTGGCAAAGTACTGCATGTTCCGCTAGAAATAAATATAAATAAATAAATCTAATAAAAAAGGCAAATTAAAATGCATGTCATCGTTTACATCATATATATTCTGCTCTATATTCTTCTAAAATTTCAGCACCTAAAACGCGCTCCTGAGTTCCGAATAAAAGAAGCCCCCATATTCTTCATAATCGTTGTCTTTTATTTTTGCTCCACAAGGTCCACTTTTGGCCGTTGTATTTGTACAGTGACATAATTTGTGCCTCTGTTTTATGGGTGTAGAAATATCACTGTATTGGAGCACCGCAATATTATATTTTGTGTATCAATTCTCATAAACACAGATTTGATTATTACTCAATAGTTTAATGGAAAGATTGTAGGACAGTAGGTGATTCAGTGTTATGTTTAAACCTCCGACCACTAGATGGCAGTGCTGCAATCTATCTTCAGCCATTAGACACTTCCACTCAGCCTAAACAAGTACCATACTGGTGCATGGCTAACATTAGCATTAGCAAACTGATACATATGGTGGTGTGTCAGTGTCAGCATCATATCACCAGCTTCACCCAGCCCTGCTCCAATGCCCTATGAACTGTTAACCGTCCAGAAGACCACGCTGACTGACCACCTCTTTGAAGCTACCCTGCCTTTAAGACTGGTATATGTAAATGAGTTCTGATCCTCTATGGAGCCTCATTCCAACAGCAGCCCAGACTGTAACACTCCTTATAACTTCAGTCTGAGAGGGCGGGGCTAGAGTCCTATGAGCTGATCAGGTGACTGAAGTGATAGTGAGGGCAGCTTGTGTATGCGGTTTAGTGTTGACATATGGACTGAATGGCATCTACATACATCAAAACCTCTTTAGGTGGAGAAATAAATGGGGGGATATTCAGACGCAGGCTATTCGGAATTGAACCGTCACTGGGCCAGCCAGTCCGCCTCTGCTGTGTCTCCTGTTTAGTCTAGCTCCGCCCCCAAGTCATTGTCTTCACCTCTGTTTAGTTTGTAATCCCTTCCCGTTAATTATTGCCCCCAGCTGTGTCCCGTTTCCCATCTGTATATTTACAGTTCCTGTTATCCGTTTGTTTCGTGCCTTGCGTAGCTGCTGGTGGCTTGTATTAGTTCACTTTGATGTCGGACTGCCGCTGATGGGAGGAACAAAGCCTTCTGCAGCTTTGAACCAGTTTGCTGTTTTCATATGCTGGATAAATGTATGTACATGCATCATTAAATCCTCCCCGAGAAACACACCCCAGTATTCACGCTCGTCGGCCATTTGATCAGAAACAGGAAAGCGGTAACAGCGTTGGGTCAGTCCCCTAGATCGGTCCCTGTCGCTCACCTGTAAGCAAATAAAGGGGAAGCATCTAGGAGCAACAGCTCAGCCATGAAGCAGGCCATCACCCAGACGCACACTGCTGAAGCGTGTGGTGCATGAAACCACCCACTCTCTGTTGCATCACTCACTACAGTCGAGTCCCAAACGTCCTCTACAAGCAATATCAACATAAGCACTTGCAGAGCAGAGAGCAGAGACGGTCCTGACCTTCCTAAGCAGAATTCTATGAAGGGGCCCTTCTACTTGACCCATGAGCCATGTAAACCATTTGCACCTGCCGCACAGTCACACCTGACACCCCAGTGCTCCCACTGCAGTCCTCCCTCCTTCAGAATAACTTGTTCAGACAACAGTCTCTCTAAGAATAAGCCGACTTGTACTTCTAGCTAAGGCTGGGTGTGGATCGGCTAGCATACCACCAGAGCTATTATAGATAATATTGTTATTATTAATTATTAATAATAATATTTGATATTTGATTTTGAGTCAGCAATTAAAGTCAGTCTATTGCTTTCCATTTCACATCAGACCGAGAGTCAGAGAGTCGAGGGTGTCTAGTTGTAAGATGCATCATGAGGAGTGTTCCTTTACACGCACACTGTATGAAACCTGTTTCCTGTGGAGTACCACAAGGGTCAGTTTCAGGGCCATTGCTGTTTTCTTTCTACTTCTGTTTTTTTGTTTTTAGAAAGCATGTTTTCAATTTTCATTGCTATGCTGATGACAGCCATGCGATTTTCACTCCCTCCGGTGGTCTATACTCAGCAGACTTAGTGCAGCCTTAAGTGAAGCTAAATCAGGAGAAACCTGAAATACTGATTCTCGGTCTGAAGCACAATGACAGACTCGGCTCTTTAGCTACGAATACCAAACCTGAGGTAAGGTTAAGAGTCTGTCATGCTTCCTAGTTTGCCCGGTACCACCGGACTCCACTTCCCAGAGTGCATCATTCGATGACGCCACACCCACATGTCCCCAACCGTCCCATCAGCCCTGCTCTAGGTCACCTGAGTTAAGCGCAGCTGCATCCACTTCAGCTTCAGTGTATATACCCTCACACAAACACTTCCTCACTGCGAAGTTCTGCCAAACCCAGTCTGCATTTCGAAGCGTTGCTCCTCTGTTTACTCTGGCCTTTGATTCCCTTTAGTTTTGACCTCCGCGTTTGCTTATCCCTTGTCGGGTTTTTTCTTTTGATCTACTCTCTGGCTATCGACCTCTCTCTCGTTTCTCTGACCATGCTCTAGCCTAGCCCTTCCACTTTGGTTACCTCTACCCTGGCTCTGACCTCCGCCTGTCCTTTGACTCGGATCTTGCCTTCTCCCTCAATGTTTGTTCGTGTGTTGTGGCTGTGCTTATTTACTCACTTGTTTAATAAAGTCCAGCTGGCTTTTAGCTCTGCCCACGTTGGCCCTGGTTCTTTGTTCCTGATAGAGTCCTGTTCCAGAAATGATAATAGGACATTAGAGCCATAGTACATCATGCTCCTGTTACTCTCCATACTTCAGTACATCTGAAGGTACATACTTTAGTACTGTTACTCTCCATACTTAAGTACATCTGAAGGTACATACTTTAGTACTGTTACTCTCCATACTTAAGTACATCTGAAGGTACGTACTTTAGTACTGTTACTCTTCATACTTCAGTACATCTGAAGGTACATACTTTAGTACTGTTACTCTCCATACTTAAGTACATCTGAAGGTACATACTTTAGTACTGTTACTCTTCATACTTCAGTACATCTGAAGGTACGTACTTAAGTACTGTTACTCTCCATACTTCAGTACATCTGAAGGTACGTACTTAAGTACTGTTACTCTCCATACTTAAGTACATCTGAAGGTACATACTTTAGTACTGTTACTCTCCATACTTAAGTACATCTGAAGGTACATACTTTAGTACTGTTACTCTCCATACTTAAGTACATCTGAAGGTACATACTTTAGTATTGTTACTCTCCATACTTCTGTACATCTGAAGTTACATACTTTAGTACTGTTACTCTCCATACTTCAGTACATCTGAAGGTACATACTTTAGTACTGTTACTCTCCATACTTCAGTACATCTGAAGGTACATACTTTAGTACTGTTACTCTCCATACTTAAGTACATCTGAAGGTACATACTTTAGTACTGGTACTCTCCATACTTAAGTACATCTGAAGGTACATACTTTAGTACTGTTACTCTCTATACTTCAGTACATCTGAAGGTACATACTTTAGTACTGTTACTCTCCATACTTAAGTACATCTGAAGGTACATACTTTAGTACTGGTACTCTCCATACTTAAGTACATCTGAAGGTACATACTTTAGTACTGTTACTCCAGTGGAGGTCTAAAGGGAGGAACTTCTACTGACACTGGAGGAGTATTCTACCTTAAGGATCTCTACTTTAACTCAGCTACATGGTTTGTGTACTTCGTCCACCCCTGTGATTGGTATATGGTCTGGACTGCTCTCCACAGATGTTGCTGCGGTTTTATCCGGCGCATAGGAACGCATGTCTTCACTTGATAGCTGTTCCCACAGGTCGCTCTCATGTTGTTGCTGTATTCTTTGTGTTTGTGAACAGATGGATAGTTCCGCCTCGTTCTCTCATTCTTGACGCAAGAGGAAGGTGTGTAATTTGCAGGGCCTTGCACAACTTGTGTAGTGAGCATGCAGAGCCTCATGAAATTGATTTCCATGGCCAAACAGCTGCACACAGCCACTGGACTCTGGAGCAGCGGAAATGTGTTCTCTGGAGTGATGAATCATGTCTCACTATCTGGAAGTCTATCTGATAGTCTATCTGAGTTTGTTGGATGCCAGGAGAAAGTTACCTACTGGAATACCAAGTGCCAACAGTAAAGTTCAGTGGAACCGACTTAATGGGAATGGATGAGCTGGGGCTTGTTTTTAGGGTTCCAGTGAAGAGTGGTGTTAATGGCACAAAGACACTTTACACCATTATTTGCTGAAATTTGACAAAGATCCCGTTTCCTGCTTCACGATGACTGTGCCCATGTGCACACAGCCAGCTCTGTGAAGATGATGGTCTGAAGAGTTTGGGCTGGAGGAACTTTAGTGGCCTGCACTGACCTCAGCCCTACTGAACACCTCTGGGACGAAATGGAACATGGATTGTGAGTCAGGTCTTCGCGTCCAACATCAGGGTCTGACCTCACAATCGCTCTGTAGACATAATGGATACAAATTGACGCAGATGTGCTCCAAAATCCAGCGGAAAGCATTCCCAGAAGAGTGAAGGCTGTTACAGCTGCAAAGAGGGACCAACTCTATGTTAATGCCTGGGAATGCTATTGGAAAGGGGAAGTGATGTCGGGCGTCCACATACTTTTGGCCAGATAGCACGTTCACATCTACCAAAAGATTGAGCCTACAGCACTTTAGCTCCACCCACTCTCACTGTGAAGCAGCACACTCACATACAAGCGGGATTTCAATATGGATTGCCATGAGTTTTCAGAGTAACCAATCAGAATAGAGCTCATTAGCATATGTCACATAAAAACAAATGGTGATGGTTTTTGGTGTGTCATAAGTCACCCTATGTAGGATATGGGCTTTTGACCGTTGACCTTTAGCACCAAGCACTAGTTATATGGTGGGCCGGGTGGTATGAGCAGTGCCCCCCACCCCCTCCTGAAATGAGACGCCACCGGTTGGACCCGGCGGTTTTTGGCAGAAAAGTGTGGGAGTTTTACACGGCTGACCCGCTGCTGCCCGCCGCGATAGCTGAACTGTCACATGACGGTGAGGACATTTATAGTACGTGTGGAGAGGTGAGTTCCTGGAGATTTACCAAGACAGCCAGAACCTTGAACTGCAAACAAACCTGCTGCCCTTTGTTTAGCGTAGCTTGCCGCTATCTTGGACCTGGAGTTACCTCAGAAGCCCCGCAGTCCTCCTTTACAGTCCAAAGACAAACAACACTCAAAGCTTTCACTGTGAATCCACTTACAACAGTCCGACGCTGATAAGAAGAGACGACTGGCTACTGTACTGAGACACCGCAGGAGAACTTTCCCCTGCACAGCAATGAGATCAGCTGAACAGATACAGGAGACTCTCCGGAGCCAAAGAGCCCATGACATCTCAAGTCTTCTCTTCACTTTTAATACAGATCTCAGCAAAGTGCTCAGATGCTAAGCTCCTCCGCTAAATAAAGACACGAGTCATTTCTCATCCAAGCCTGCTACTGATGCTGGGAATATTTGGGAATAACTAGACTAGACCTATTAATCCTGGGCCAGAGGGATCTCCGGTACCTCCGTCACCATTACTGCTAGGCCTGGAGCTAGGCCTCCGGTCCAGGCCTTAAAAGTGCAAATGTGGAAAACGCCTTTGGGGTAAAGCTAACCTCTGTAGGGCTGTAGCACTGGCCTGCTTAGGTGTGCAGTGATGGTTGATTGTACCTGTAGGTTGATCAATGTAGGCTGATTTGGATCATGGTGGCCTTTGTGGATCATTTACTATGAAATCATTACCATATGATCAGTGTATGATGAAAACTATTAACCTACGTGTCTAGCAGGCTAACGCTAGTTCTAGCTGGATCAAGCTGCCACAGGACAGAACCAAAGTCCCGTTGAGCTTTGCCAGTGAGGTTTGAGGCACACTGACCGTGTGAAGCCACTTTAAGGGCAGGCTGACACTAACTCGACCAGGCCCAAGTAACGCATTAGCACCATTAATGAAACACAGGTTGCTTCAGGGCTTTCTGCTACAAAGCCTTTCTAGCAAAACCCACTTTTCCTCCTAGGTAAAGAAATTCCAAGCTACTGTAAGTCAGTAATTAATGTTCATTTAATTCTGTACTGAATTAACAGTGTAGCATGACTAGAATTACACTAAATATTTTAGAAACTTAATTGACTAAAACTAGACTACAATGTTTTAAGTACGGTGGCCGAGAAGTCCCAAATAAATTAACATTTAAAAAAAAAAACAATTACAAAAATAAAAGCACAGAATTTACAAACAAAAACAACAAATTTGTAAAATTTTATTTGCTTTTGTAATTTTGTTTTCTGAAATGTTCATTTCTTTTTCTTTGAAAGTCTTTTTTGGAGACTTACTAAAGCTATTAATTTGTAAAAACACAGAATTCACGAATGAAAAAACAAAATTGTAAATTGTTCTTGTTTTTGTAATTTTGTTTTCTTGAAAGTATGTTTGTATTTTTTTCTGTTTTCTGAAATGTTCATTTGTTTTGTACTGTATTTAAGTCTTTTTTGGAGACTAAAACTAGACTAAAGCTATTAATAAAATTACAAAAATAAAAACACAGAATTTACAAATGAAAAAAACAAATTGTAAATTGTTTTTGTTTTTGTAATTTTGTTTTCTTGAAAGTATTTTTGTTTTTGTTTTTTTTAATGAAATGTTCATTTGCTTTGTATTTAAGTCTTTGTCGGAGACTAAAACTAGACTAAAGCTATTAAAAATTCAAAGCCCAAAATTAAAAATCTAAAACTAATATACATTTAAGTCATAAGTCATTTAAATCTAAAACTCAAACTAAATCAAATCCAGCTGCCAGAATGAACACTTGTTATGACTGGTTATGATGTTATTCAGATAGGACGCGGTTACTGATGTAGCACCATACTCACTGGTGTACGTGTCATATATGTTTCGTGAACTCACTTTCTGTTGTTACTGCTAAGGCTAACTGGAGTGACATTCTTCTCAAATCCAAATATGCGTATTGATTCCGCTGGTTTATAACTCTAGTAGTAGAGCATTTTTGTAAAAACCCACACGTTAACACTTCGTTATCTGACCAACGTTTCGCTCCTTGACCTCCTGAACTAGCTGGGACTGTGTCCAAACACTCTTAATAATGTTGCTTGTCAGCATTGAATTCCGCACGTACACATAAACTGCATCCTTCCAGGCAGTTCGCTTCCCTTATCTCCCTTTAAGTTCCCTACAGCTGCGCTACGTGGGTTAGCACTAGCATGTTTCAGTTCCTAGTTTATCTGGAGGCTGCTGCCGTAAGCCCTTCCAGACACCCCTTAACCCCACCCTAAACATTTCAGAGTTTCATTTCAGAGGTTATCTTCCGCTCCTAGTTTCTATCTCCTGCTGTTCAGTTATCCAATACGGAAACGTGTTTGATGGAAACACATTTGGGCTGGAGGTTAGGGAAGCCGTGGGCACAGCTGTGGGCTGAGGGAACCAGCCATGTGACCAAAGGGTCACCGGGTTGACTGAGCAAGGTACCGAACTCCCAACTGGCCCCCCCCGGGGAGCTGTGGATAGGGGGCAAGTGTGCTCACTGCCCACTAGTGTGTATGTGTTTGAGTATGTGGGTGCTGTATATTCCAAATGTATTGATCAGATACAGCTCTGGAAAAATATAAGAGCCCACCTGTAACTGATCAGTGTCTCTAGGTGTACAGGTTCTGGGTTTGTGTTGGACCAGAATCCCTCAGTTCTGTTTGATTCTCTACACTACTGGAACCATGTCTCCCAAACTCCAGATCAGATATTGTATTAGATCTGATATTTAGAAAATCACTAATGACCTCCAGAAGCCTGTTTTTAGAACCATGCTCGCTGTGCGTTTCACCCCAGCCACCGCTCGCCAGTCTCTCTGCAGGTCACCTGAGGTCATCTTACGGTGGGTAAGGGGCATTGGAATGAGGCGGCGCTCATCACGGTCAGTAGAGAGTGGGTTTGGCCCTCTGCCAGTCTGTAGCTGTGTTGTCCTGTGTGTTTGCTGCTGGACCTTGTTCTTATGAACCAGACGCTCACTGTATCTGCCAGTAAAGCTAGAACCCAACCTTCGGTTCCTCACTGAGAACCTGCTGTACATGTGGAGATGCTGATTGAGGAAGAATCTGGAGTGGGCTCTGATTTATTTCCAGAACAATACAAAAGATATTTGATAAAGAGTTTGACACCCAGCTCTTATTCGACGGACCTATTCTCGGAGTCCTTTGACGCAGATAATACCATATGATTGTGTTACAGTCCCTCTCTGGATGTGTCTAACGGTGGCAGGGACGAGCAACGTGGAGCATGTGATGCTCCAGGACACAGGGGACAGACACACTGCTCCTAGACAATAGAGTTCACTGATTGGGGGAAATGGGTGTAGGGGACAAGAATGCACAGTAGCAAAAACTGTAGCAGGGCGGAGCTAATAGAACAAAACAAGAGAACAGGGATGAGGTAACCAAACAGAATTACAGGCTAGCTAGGCTAATCTACGGCCATCAGTGTAATGAAAAGGGCTAGCAGCTTCCACCATCACACACCACATGCCCCACGCTGTCTAACCCTGCTAGCCTAGACACATCCAGAGGGGACTGTAACCGTGTGTATGAAATCTCCTGACCTATATGGTCTAAGAGGGAGGTGCCGCCCTCAGTGAAGATGTGGCTCACACAGGTAGCAAAGCTTCTCCCTGTGGAAAACAGAACATATGAGCTCTGGAGGATTTGGAGCCCCTAGTGGTGATATTTAGACATGGTGATGTGACCTCCGTTATAGATCAGAGTCTTCCCTTTTTTTATTTTTCCCCTTTATTTAATCGTTTATACGTTTGTTTGTTTGTTTACATTTCCTCACTCAGACACCTTGTCATGTTCTTTATGGATATTCTACATAGATTATTGTGGTGAGCAGAGTATTGTAACCCTTTATAGCCCAGTAAAAAAAAAAAAAAAAAAAAAAAAAAAAAATATATATATATATATATATTTTTTTGGACACACATACATTTTTTTGGACGATATATATATATATATATATATATATATATATATATATATATATATATATATACAGGGGTTGGACAATGAAACTGAAACACCTGTCATTTTAGTGTGGGAGGTCTCATGGCTAAATGGGACCAGCCTGGTGGCCAATCTTCATTAATTGCACATTGCACCAGTAAGAGCAGAGTGTGAAGGTTCAGTTAGCAGGTAAGAGCACAGTTCTGCTCAAAATACTGCAATGCACACAGCATTATGGGAGACATACCAGAGTTCAAAAGAGGACAGACTGTTGGTGCACGTCTTGCTGGCGCATCTGTGACCAAGACAGCAAGTCTTTGTGATGTATCAAGAGCCACGGTATCCAGGGTAATGTCAGCATACCACCAAGAAGGACGAACCTCCACCAGCATCACGTAGTGACCTGGCCACTATCCTGCAAAAAGGATGGCTTAAACTCCCTCTGACCACTGTGCAGGACGCAGTATATGTCATTCCCAAGACCAACTGACGCTGTATTGGCCGCAAAAGGAGGCCCTACCCCATACTAATAAATGATTGTGGTCTAAAACCAGGTGTTTCAGTTTCATTGTCCAACACCTGTATATATATATATATATAGTAAAATTGAAATATATGTTTAAAGGTATTCCTGTGCAAAGTCACTGAGTCAGTCATGATTCCAGCGTGCCAAACTCTGAACACTGCCACTGAATTGAAGTGTTAGCCTGTTTATTAGTCAGGGATGAAGTGGAACGAGTAATTCCACTATTCCAGAACGGGGACCTATGCCTGGATGCCACAGGCATGCCATGTGTTTGTGTAGATCACAGAACTCAGTAGACTTTCTCTGAAGACTCCTTAGGACAATCACCATGGAGTCCAACATGTGAGCAGTAAACTCTTCCTCTGGGCAGTGACATGACCTCACTGCCGTGTGAGCTACACACAAGCTTGTTGCCATGGAGAACGGCTTTGGTTAAAGTCCAAAACTGACCAGTGCTCCTCTCGCTCCCTCTCCACGCTGTGCGCTGTTTTCCTTCAGATACTTCATTCATGTCATGCTCTTTCCGCACTTCTTATCACTGTTGCGGACGTGACCGTAACCACAGCAGCACTAAACTTTTTTTTTTTCCTGGCCTAGACTGCACCACCCTTACTGCCCAACCCTCCCCCTCCTTGCACTGCCTGACCTACGGCTACTGCTCTGGACAGGCGCAGGGGCCAGCACTGTCCACTATTCTTGCGTTTGTTCCAGTGCATGCCTGCACTCTCTGTGACCCACACTACAAACCCCAAACTGCATTCCGGACCAATCGCGTTCTCTTATTCCACACTGTGGACCTATCATGTAATGGCTGACCATTTGTGGGTGCTGGGCAGCGTGGTTGCTGGAAAGGTCACAGTCGTGGTTCTGCCAAATAGAAGCCAAATTTAAACAAAACGTTGTCCATTGGCCAAAACAGGTTGGGTGTCTGATGACCTAGGTTTTAGCTCTGGAGCTACAAGGCTAACATGTGCCTAACAAGTAGAGGAACCTTGGGTACACCAAGTGTTGGTCCTACTACCCTTCTAATTACTGATAGGAGCCCTGGTGACCATGTGAAGTGATTTCCCAAACTGCCTTGTCTTCTCTTTGGGCCCTCAAGCCTTTTAATGCTTCATGATTCCTCTAATGTCCATCCATCTTGTTGCTGGCCATGCTCTTCCTCTTTTACCCTCAAGCTAACTCATCTTTTCCCATGACCGCCCATGTATATGTCCAGCTTGGCTTTAGCTACCTGGGCTTTCAAAAGAGAGGTCAGACTCTGGGCCAAAACATAATTCAGTACAGTACTGTAGTCTTCTGCTACTGGCTTAGTCACCCGTGGCCTTGTGGGAGGTGTGGTCACGTGCGGGGCCTGATAGGACTGGCTGATTCGCAGTAAGAGGGACTTGTATATAAGCTGTTGTTGTTCTGTGGGCGGTAGAACAGTCGGTTCCGTGTTAGTGTTTACTACCTGGTAGAGTAGTGTGGTTGGAGACGACCCGTCTAATCCCAGCTGTGTAGGGTAGCGCCAACAGTGGTTCCTCCCTCCATCTGTGTTCATTAAAAGAGCATTCTCTCACAGCACAACACTTCCCGCCTCTTTCCGCCTCACATTGGTCTATGCCAATAGCATCACATTGGTGGCAAACAGGGGTGGAATAGCGAGAAGGCTTGCCAGTGGAGCCAACGAGACAACTGGCGAGGATGCCTGGATGGCGGTTGGTTGCAAGGGAGCAGTGAGCAGCAAGCGCTTACTTGCCAGTGGAGCCCCAGCGACGAGTGACAACTGGCGAGGATGTCCTGGCAGGGTGGGGCGGTTAGGGTTGCCACCTTGCAGGGGTGGCAACCCTAGCAGCAGTGGAAGTGGAGATCAACCGAAGATCTGACCACTTGTGCTTGTACACAGTAGAATCCGATCTCCACATTTCACCTACAGCCAAACAACCACATCCAGACCCACCACTAGGGGGCAGTAGGCATGCTTGCTCAGAACAGTGGGCAGCCCTGTTCATGGCACCTGGGAGCAGTTGGGGTTTAGGTGCCTTGCTCAAGGACACTTCAGTCGTTACTCACGGTTCAGGGAATTGAACCGTCCAGGTGACCGTCCAGTCACAAGGCTGGCTCCCTAACCTTCAGCTTAGGGAAGTGCCCATGGCTTCCTGGTGGGGCAGGTTTTCTTAACAAACCACGACTGAGGGGCATGTTCGTTTAGCGGGACGATGGACACCCCCGCTGCAGTGAGACCCCAGGGACTCTGCTCAGAGTGTGCAAGGTCACTGGGACAGTTGAGAACTGAAAGCAGGGTGCTTCCTCTACAGCGACACCACAGAGTTACCTGGTACGCTACGGTTCCGTGCTCAATGGCTGTAACGTTATTGAATATTATACTGTTTGTTTGTTTGATTCTTAGACTTAAATGTCTGTCTGCACGCATATCTTTTATCCTGTTGTCCGCTACCCAGTCCCAGTCAGCTGCTCAACAAGCCAACACGCCAGCGAGTGCTGATTTAGTCATGGAGTTAGCACCATGTTAAGTGGAGGGATATAAGCTTCCCTTACTTATTAGCTCCATTAATCTTATAGCCTCAGCGGTGAAACTAAAGAAACCTCAAACACCAAACATGTCTTGGCTGATCCGCTACGTTTGCGGTAGGCATGGGGGGTGGGGGGGTGGGGTGCGGCAGAGTAAATTTGACTGTTGGCTGAACTATTACTGTAAGGTCAGCGGTGATAGTGAAGTGGAAAGGTGAGTGTGTCCGTTAAACACATGCCCTCATACACACACACGCACACACGTACGCACTCGAGTGCCTCTGCAGACGTGACGCCACTCACACCCTCTTTGTGGGGACGCCGCCACATTTCTCTCTCTCTCTTTCTCTCTCTCTTTCTCAGCCTCCGCCCCCTTCCTGTCTCCTCCTTACTCCCTCAGAGTGCCGACCTGTTTCCAAGGTCAAAGTCCCAGAGTCCTTCCCGGCTCTTAGCCTGTGAGCTCCACAGCTGTTAAAGCTCCATTAGTGCGGATTACCGCGCTCGTCAATGAACACCCCGCTGGCGCTCCAGTGGCAGACTGCTGCACACCAAACCACATCATACCAAGGCCTATTAATATTTCTATTACCGCATGCAGCCTGGGGGTCATTTGGACCATTAATCATCATGTGCCACGAGACTCCCGACTTCTTATAACTGCTTCTATAGAGGCAGATATGGAAAAGGACAACACTGGTTGAACCCTGCATTTCGTTGATGCAGCCATGATGGATGTCATATACTGTCAACAGCTGTTAGGAGATTGTTCCGTAGTATAACAATATCGGGTTACACTGCGACAGTTGTGAAAACAACTGTCAAAATCCTGGCATAATGGGCACTCCATGGACGTGTGGAGGTTCTCGCCAGGCACAGGCAGCTGTGAGAGAGATGTCTGGAAATAACCTGCTGTCGCAAGCTTAATGATGTGCACTGCTGAGCTACGGACTGTGTTCTGGGCTGCAGATTCAGTTAGAGGGCCTGTCTGCTATCTCAGCCCTTGAAGAAGCATTAAGTGGTTGAACACCCCCTGCTGCTGTGTTCAGTGTGAGCACTACGCCTCTCTAATCTTCTTCTACATCAATGCCACATTGGTGTCAGAAGTGGGATAGCACCCCCAGCCCCCAACAGAATGGAACGGAATGGCACTCCCATGAGCTTAAAACAGTGGAGAGGACTGAGCCCCTAAGACTGGAAGGAAAGAGCAGAATGGCAAAGATAAGATGGTGCCCGGCTGGAGAATGGCAAATGTGGTGGCAGTGAGGACAACAGTTTGACTGCCAGCAAAGATGCCAGGCTAGCAAATGGCCTTGAGAATTTTCCGCCCAGCACAAATGTGCAGTGCTAGTCTACTAGTCTCAGCCACAGATGCTTCGCCCATATGTAGACGGAGAGACCGGAGTCTTTATTGAGTTAACCCCTCCACACTGTCATTCTGCCAGCTGCATTCTGATTGGCTATCCATGCTTCTATATGCACAGGTTCAGCCTAGTGACGAGTAGTCACAGAATCCGCAGAGGTAAACAGGGCTGGGGGGTCATGTGGGAAGCTCATTCATTCATTCATTCATTCATTCATCTTCTAAACCACTTATCCTTTTGAGTCATGGTGAAACCTATGCCAGCACCTCCAGGGCAGAAGGCAGGAAACACCCCGGACAGGCCATGCGTTTAGCTGTAGACACAAACACTTGGCAAGGGTTTCCCAGGAACGTCTCCGCCAGATTTCAACACTTCCTTGGCCCTGAAAGGAATGGCACTTCCATGATGACACACAAGGTGTTCCTCACTATGGAACTCAGTTTACGATGACCTGCTTCAACTGGCAAACACTGACTCAATAACACAGCATGGCTGCTACGTACAGGCTGCTGTTGGGGTTGTCATGCTAGTAAAGGGTGGAGCTACCCCTCTCCATTCTCCTCAGGGTCAAACGCTGAGTGGAGCTGCTCCATATTCTCCAAGATGGTCCAGGATCCTGCTAGTAGCTGACGTTCCTATTCAGCAGCGTGTTTTGCGAATGTTCCGTTCCACCTTAAATGGAGCTGCAGCTACATTCTGGCACCTGAACAAGCTGTAGCATTTAAGGTGGAACTGAGCATTAGATTGAGAAGCTGGATGACAGCCTGGACTGTCAGATTTCTGCATGTGTGCTGCCCTTATTCCCGCCAGGTTGGAAACTGAGCTGGTATTTGGGATTTTTGGGGGAGTCAGTGTTACTGAGTCTATTACCTAACAAGCTTAGGATTTTGGAATGACCCCTTTTACCATCCCCCCTTTGTAAGTGCAGGAATCGCACAGTATTCGGAGGAATGACGGTGTTTGAGGTTCACGGTAGGTCAGTTCTATGTACTGAGCTCTCCTTATTCAGCCATGACAACGTACATACGGTTATCCTCTTTTATGGCACCTTTAAATACACAGTCTATACTGATAAAGCGCTCCTTTAACAAGCATTTATTTTTTCCAGTAGCGTTGGCACCGTGCCAGTATTTGTTTGGCTACCTGTCGCCGTTGCCCGCGTACCGCTATAAGGTGCCGAATGACTTTATTCAATGCCAGCAGAACAATGCTACACTATTGTGCTATGCGATATAGGTCCCCAAGGTTGGCAGGTCAGATAACACGATGGGAAAGACTTCACGGTGGATTTACAGTGAGGTATGTGCAGAATGACCAAGGAATCCTGTAGACATGCTGTCATGTTGTCAAACTGCCCTCACTTCACCATAATGCCAAATAAAGGCTGTTTTAGTAACGAGGGTTTTAACAGAACAGTGAGAGATAGAAGTCATCATCTACATCATATTACCATTACGCATATTAATCATGGCTAAGGAGTACAGCGGATAAGAACTCACATTACCGTGTAGCGTTATGCTACTGTAGGAGCAATAGCTGATCACATTCCGTACATGGTTGGTTCAAATCTGCTGTATGTATTGCAATAACGTAAAATGGTAGTGAGGGAGTGAGTGAGCAAGAGAGAGAGAGAGCGGGGAAGAGACAAGAGCACAGTGGTTGGTGTAGCTTAGCGGATAACACCACCCCTGGCAGGGAGCCGCCACCACCACATGTGGGAGACTGGGGTTCGAATACCGGTCTGGGTGACTACGCTGTGCTACACCAATAAGAGTCCCTGGGCAGGACTCCTAACACTACACTGGCCCACCTGTAATATGATTAACCTTGTAAGTCGCTCTGGATAAGAGCGTCAGCTACATGCTGTAAATGTAAAGCAGAAGAAGGGCAGAGCCTGCCTAGTAGGAGTTACGGATAGCTTGAGAGCAGCGTTCAGCATTTAAAGGTGAACTTTATAAACGAGTCTCCTTCACTTCATTTCTCGGTTCCACCATGCTACCCATCAGCAGCTCAGCTAACTCATAGCCCAAGTCTGAGTCGGGCCAACAATGCCTTTTCTACCTTTCCACTACCTTCACAGGGCCATGGCGGTGTTGTTCAGGGGTCTTTAGCACTCAAGTTATTATTGTTATTGTTATTATTGTTATTATTATTATTATTATTATTATTATTACTATGTGCTATAATGTGACACTTTGCAGAACATAATCTTAAATCTGACGTTATCATAGTACCTTGTTATCCTTCCAGGTCACTGGGCAGGTGGGGGTTGCTGCAGCCTATCCCAGAGCTCAATGGGCCGAAGACAGGAAACTCCCTGGACAGGTTGCCAGTCCACTGAAGGGTCAACACACACACACACACACACTCACACCAAGGGGTCAATTTAGCACCTCCAGTTCACCTGACGGCATGTCTTTGGACTGTGGGAGGACACTGGAGCACCGGAGGAGGAAGCCCACACAGAAAAGGACCCCAGAAATCGAACCCAGGTCCTTCCTGCTGTCAGGTGAAAGTGCTACCCACTGTGCCACCATGCTGTGCCACCATGCTGTCCAAACAAGTAGCTATTATTTTTTTAAATCTTTGCATAATTAACTTATTATTAAGATGGCGACTGGTGTAGCTAACCAGAGTTTTCAGCAGTCCCTCCTCTGGAAATGCTGATTTCTAGTTAGGTAGGTCTTCCACACCTTAACTGAGATCTTACTCATGGTCTGTCTGCAGTCTGAGGTATGAGTAACAGCTCACTCCTATTTCCTCAGGAATCTGGGCCTGTACAAAACACGCTATAGTACAGAGTAAGCTTTTCCAGAAGCTTCAGCTGCTAGGCTATGAAGGACGAACAGGGTGAGCCAGTTTGCTACAGTGCCACCCTGAGGCGGACCAGAGCTGCAGCTCTAGTTAGTGAGCAATGCCAAAGGTGGAGGCTCACACTGTGGAGGAGCAGGCTACATAACGACCCTTCTCTGAATCTGAGCTTCTGTTCCCCACTAATGGACATCATAGTACGTCATACTCCGCAGACTGTATATGAGGTTAAATATGAATTCAGAATTCAGATATAATTCATTAGGGGGTCCTAGACCACCCAGGACTCCTGTATTTCTCACCTTGACTGATGTAGGCATAGCCAGCTAGTATGTAAAGCAGTGAACCGTCCTGGTCACATGACCGGTGTTGCTGGCTTTCTGCGTGCAACAAGTTACACATCCTCTATAGAGGACACACGTCTGCACATTCGGCTATTATACCTCCCCCGACTTTCCCTGTCCTTCGGCGTGCTGTAGCACGTAAACGATCCGCACAGGTTTAAAGCTCAAAGTACACAAGGCCAGAGTGAGAAACTCTGTTCTCAGCTGCCTGACAATTCACTGGAATTCCAGACGCTTTCGGTGTAACACAGTGACATCACTGGAGCATGGAAATCTGTTCTAGTAGACCCACAAAATAAAATGATGGAGTGTAATAGGTTCCTTTAATACCCAATTACTCTTTACCTGCGGACTGGAAACTATGGGAAACAACATCCACAAAATCCACATACACTCAGTTTCTAAAGAACAGCTGCACCCAGAAGGAAGTGTGGGAGTGTGGTGCTAAAGGTGATAGAGGTGACCAGGATCAATAACTGATGATGAATTTAGACTGATATGATCAATATTTATTGAGCTACACATACAGAAGTCTGTCTCTCAGTATGGCGTCGTGCCGCCATGTTTACTAACCCAACACGCCAGACGTCTCGGTATGGAGCTGTAGAGGTTCCTAATGGTGTCCTGTGATAATCCATCCCATGCAGCTTGAACATCCTCACACAGTTCCTGCAGATGGTGCGGTAGGGGTGGAGGTGGAAGGACACCAGGTCTTCTGGACGTGTGACAACAAACTGTCCATCTTGGTGCTGACCACGGTGCCTCCACACATGGATTCGTTGGGCGTCTCCACCAAGACTAAAGCGGGACTCGTCACTGAAGATGACCCGCTGCCATTCTGAGTCACTCCATGCCAGTCTGGTACTTTGGTGACGTGGTGTTCAGGACAGTCATCATAATGGTCTGTGTGTATGTAGTCCGGCGTGGTGCTGTCGTCTGCCAATGGTTGACTCATGTAGAGCATCACTGCTCACCGAATCATTCTTGTGGGGTTACTCGGCCAGTTCGCCAGCTCTCTCTCTCTCTCTGTGGTACTTTAGGTCTCCCGGATCTTTCAAGTTGCTGCTGCATGCCTTCTTCTAAAGACTGCCACCAATAGTGTGCTATGGTAGTAGCTTCCCAGAGCCATATGATGCGACCCCTCTCCAACTCAAATTCAATTGCTTTAGAACTTGGATTGGAAAGTGCACCTAACAGGACGCCCTTATATAGTCAGTCAGGTGATTCCATAAGACGTCACATGAGCATGAAACTTGGATCATTGGCATGTCTCACACTGTCAAACCCACCCACCAAGTTTCATTCCGGTGGGTTGATTCCTTCTGGTGCAGCTATTGTTTTGATGATGAGTGTGTACACAGTTCTCTGTAGGGGATGTGTTAACTCATCAGCTCTTATTATATACACTACACGCAAAACCCCTTATAAATCATAAGGGATCATATCGATCATGCATACTTGAGTCATCCGCATGTCTCACGCTGTCAAACCCACCCACTAATAAAAAGTATACGTTCATTAAGTCGTCTTCCCAGTCGAGTTCAAAGCCAGTAGGTGGAGAAGAGGCCTAAAGGAGGTCGGACAATGGTCGGACAACAGCGATGGATTAAGACCATTCTGAATGTGTTGTACACAGAAACGCACTACTGTTCTAAGTGGAGAGAATCAAACGCATGAGGGGACGAAGGATATGGGCCCATTTAAAGGCGAGGACTGAAGCCAACCCTGCCTTACATAAAGAGGTTTCAGTGCAGGAGCTCCAGTAGCGGTGTAATTCAGCCGTAGGCCGGGTTTTTATCCGGTAAAGAGTGACCCCTCATTAGAGCAGGTTCTCAGCGGCTCCTGCGCCCCTCAGTGGGCTCTTTGTCCTCCCTGAACAAGGAGCATCTGGTTACTGAGGGTTCCAGGACGTCTACTGTGTCCAGAGTGCGTGTGATCTTTAGGGAAACTCTCTGTGTGAATGAGATAAAGAGAAGAGCTGGTGGTGTTGTGTGTGTGTGTGTGTGTGTGCGCTCGTTGTTTAGGAGATGTGTGTGGGTGTGTTTATGCGCGTTGTTTAGGAGATGTGTGTGCGTGTGTGTGTGTGTGCGGGAGCCTCCGTGTCTTGTCCCGTGTGTGTGTGTGTTTTCCTCTGGGAATATGAGTGCTTGACTTCATTGTCTGTTTTGTGTGAGGAAAAGGCTGGGCAGGAAAGTGGAGACATCCCGGACCCCTTGAGACACTGTAAATCGTGCAGACACACACACACACACTCTGTCCCTCCCTCCAGGGACCCTCCCAATGATGCAAATGCTCATACTCGCGGTCAAAGACCCCCATAACTTTGCAAAGGGCTAAAAATGCATCGGCACAAAGGTTGCGTTAACCAGCGGAAGCGCTATGAAAATGCCGGCCGCGCATTCTTACGGATACGCTGCTGCGTAAAAAAGGCTGGGCCACTTGACAACATGTTGGAAATCACTTATCTGGGCAGTGGGCGAGCCGTGGCTTGTAAAAACAGTGTATATCGGAGACTCGGAGAGGGTAGAACCCGAAAGAACTCAAGTTCTAACAGCGTACTGCGGGTACCAATGCGAGCAGTGGTTGGCTTTATGAGGATTTCCCTAGTAGCATTGACTAAAACCCACATCCACCAAACCCAGGGTTCAGGCTGGAGCTCCATTAGCCCACTGGCCAAAAGTATGTGGACACGTGAGGCACACTGTCCCTCACAGCTATATGAGCTGGGCACCCTATTCCAGAGCCATGGCCGTTAAGGTGGATGCAATATGCTGTAGCATTACCATCACCTTTCACTGGAGCTCAAGTGCCACATTCCGTCTGCAGGGGACTGACATTCAAATCCCAATCCTGGTAGAAATTCGTTCTGCCCCTGCCAAAAATTGCACAGTATGTGGACACATGTCCCTCACAGCTATACGAGTTTGCTGAACGTCCTATTCCAGAGCTGTGGACATTAAGGACGGATGCTGTATGCTGTAGCAGCAACATCACCCTTCCCTGGAATCAAGGTGTCCCTAAAACACAGCCCTGTATTGGAGGCCCACAGGGGACTGATATTCCAGTTCTGCTCCTGACAACACCTGGCAACAGTCATCCCGCTCCCACCCGCAGTCCCATACAAGAGTGAGTGACATCCAATATCCGGAACACTCTATTCAGAAATGAATTATGTTTACCT
>JAMWET010000747.1:177500-207500 GCA_024036415.1 Prochilodus magdalenae
AGATCAATAACACAGTAACTTCAGTTCTGAACTGTTCAGTTAGAGAGTCTATAGGAACTATAGGAGCTAGTAAAGATCAATAACACAGTAACTTCAGTTCTGAACTGTTCAGTTAGAGAGTCTATAGGAACTATAGGAGCTAGTAAAGATCAACAGCATAGGAACTTCAGTTCTGAACTGTTCAGTTAGAGAGTCTATAGGAACTATAGGAGCTAGTAAAGATCAACAACATAGTAACTTCATTTCTGAACTGTTCAGTTAGGGAGTCTATAGGAACTATAGGAGCTAGTAAAGATCAACAACATAGGAACTTCAGTTCTGAACTGTTCAGTTAGACAGTCTATAGGAAATATAGGAGCTAGTAAAGATCAACAACGTAGGAACTTCAGTTCTGAACTGTTCAGTTAGAGAGTCTATAGGAACTATAGGAGCTAGTAAAGATCAATAACGTAGTAACTTCAGTTCTGAACTGTTCAGTTAGGGAGTCTATAGGAACTATAGGAGCTAGTAAAGATCAACAACGTAGGAACTTCAGTTCTGAACTGTTCAGTTAGACAGTCTATAGGAACTATATGAGCTAGTAAAGATCAACAACGTAGGAACTTCAGTTCTGTACTGTTCAGTTAGAGAGTCTATAGGAACTATACGAGCTAGTAAAGATCAATAACATAGGAACTTCAGTTCTGTACTGTTCAGTTAGACAGTCTATAGGAACTATAGGAGCTAGTAAAGATCAATAATACAGTAACTTCAGTTCTGAACTGTTCAGTTAGAGAGTCTATAGGAACTACAGGAGCTAGTAAAGATCAATAATACAGTAACTTCAGTTCTGAACTGTTCAGTTAGAGAGTCTATAGGAACTACAGGAGCTAGTAAAGATCAATAACACAGTACCTTCAGTTCTGAACTGTTCAGTTAGAGAGTCTATAGGAACTATAGGAGTTAGTAAAGATCAACAACACAGTAACTTCAGTTCTGAACTGTTCAGTTAGGGAGTCTATAGGAACTACAAGAGCTAGTAAAGATCAACAGCATAGGAACTTCAGTTCTGAACTGTTCAGTTAGGGAGTCTATAGGAACTATAGGAGCTAGTAAAGATCAATAACGTAGTAACTTCAGTTCTGAACTGTTCAGTTAGAGAGTCTATAGGAACTATAGGAGCTAGTAAAGATCAACAGCATAGGAACTTCAGTTCTGAACTGTTCAGTTAGGTAGTCTATAGGAACTATAGGAGCTAGTAAAGATCAATAACATAGTAACTTCAGTTCAGACTTTAGAAAGTTTAACTACATGGTTACTCTAAGCACTTCTCTAAAGATCTCTCTCAGTCTCTCTCTCTCCACCTCTCTTTCCCTCTCTCACTCCCTCTTTCTCTCCTGGATTCTAAGAAGTGTTATTTTTAGATGCTGTTCATAAAAAATCTCGTTCTTAAGACACCAGTGTTTTTCTTAAACACGTCAGGAAAACAGAAGCTCTTCAGCAGAGAGGAAGTCTGGACGCACACTCAGACCAGCACACACACAGCCGGGCAGATAGAGAGGTCACAAATAGAGGTCAGATAAGTCACGACAATGGGTGTGTAAGAGAGTGAGAGAGTGAGTGAGTGAGTGAGTGAGTGAGTGAGTGACAAAGAAAAAAAAAGAAGAAAAAATAACAGAAAGAAAGAAATATAAGACAAAGAAATAACAAGACAGTAAAAAGACAAACAGGAGAAAGAAACAGAACTAGACAGAGAACAAGAGAGAGCGACCGAAAGTGAAGGAGAGAGAGACAAAAAACAAAGAAAAAAGAAAGAAAGAGAGAAAAAACAGAAAGAGAGAGATAGAGACTGACAGAACTAAAGAGAGAAAGATAGAACTAAAGTAAACGAGAGAGTGACGGAGGAAGAGAGAAAGAGAACTACAAAGAGAGACAGATGAAGGGAGGGAGAGTGGGAGAGAACAAAGAGAGATGGAGACAGTGAAAAAGAAGAAGAGAGACAGAGAGAACAGAGAGAGAGAGAGAGAGAAATGGGGGGCTAATCTCGCCTGATCTGTTGTGGGTCAGGCCTACAGGTGAGTTGCTAACAGGTGAACTGTTGCCATGGAGACGAGGATCTGAGGTTACTTGGGGACAGAATTGACCAAGGCCATTAGAGAGGAGGTGGAGTTTAGGAAACGCTTCCTGTATATAGTCCATACTTCTTCCTATATGGACGTCCACAGCATATACAAGTATATATACACACACAGCTTATATTACTATACTATACTCACACTTATCACTTATATACACACACAGCATATATATACACACACAGTATATACAGCATATATACACACACACAGTATATACAGCATATATACACACACAGTATATACAGTATATATACACACACACAGTATATACAGTATATATATACACACACAGCATATATACACACAGTATATACAGAATATATACACACACACAGTATATACAGTATATATACACACACAGTATATACAGTATATATACACACAGTATATATACACACAGCATATACAGTATATATACACACACAGTATATATACACACAGCATATACAGTATATATACACACACAGTATATACAGCATATATACGCACACACAGTATATACGGCATATATACACACACACAGTATATACAGTATATATACACACACAGTATATATACACACAGCATATACAGTATATATACACACACAGTATATACACACAGCATATACAGTATATATACACACACAGTATATACAGTATATATACACACACAGATAGTATATATACACACAGTATATACAGTATATATACACACACACAGCATATACAGTATAAATACACACACAGTATATACAGCATATATACACACACAGTATATACAGTATATATATATACACACACAGCATATATACACACAGTATATACAGTATATATACACACACAGCATATCGTCGCTGTCCAATGAAAAACATGTATCTCCACTTTTGTCCATTTTTACTCTTATGCATCATTTGAACACGTCAGCTACTGTTTACACTAAGTGAGAATCTGGTGATGAATGGACCAACCAAAATGGCCCAAAACTGTTTGGAAAGACGTCTGGTTCCACTGACTTGCATTAAAGTTAAATGAGGTTTTTGGCCTCTCCTGTAAAGTTGACTTTTTGGAGATACGTGTTTTTCTTTGGACAGCGACGATATACAATATATACATATACACACACAGTATATACAGTATAAATACACACACAGCATATACAATATATATATATACACGGACACACAGTATATACAGTATAAATACACACACAGTATATACAATATATATATATACACACACAGCATATACAGTATAAATACACACACAGTATATAAAGTATATATACACACAGCATATACAATATATATATACACAGCATATACAGCATATATACACACACAGTATATACAGTATGTACACACACACACATTAAATATATATAAATATATATTATATACTATATACAGTATATATATATACACACACACAGGACATACAGTATACATACACTGTATAAATACACACAAACACATAGTATATACAGTATATACAGTATATACACACACAGAAAGGAGCCCCGACAGTTACACTGGAGAATCCTCTCTAATCAAACTGGGTCGTGGTCTTCAAACGAGTCATACAGGCTGTTATCTTTTCTAGTGAGTCACGTGATCAGGCGACGAGATCTACTGATAAAGATTTGATCCACTGATCAGAGGCCCTTCTCACTGTTAGTGATCAGAGTCGTGTCAGCTCGACGTCAGTAAAGCAGAAACAAGGACACTGAGAAACTCATGTTAAACATGCAAAGACATGACAGTACAGCTATGTGCAAATATTTGTGCACCCCTGTAAACACATCACTTGCTGCATTAACACACATTACTGCACTCTGTCTACTGACGTTAACACACTGGGGAAACAATACAACATGGAACATAGGTACGCAAAACGTAATTTAAACAGACATTTCATTTGACAATTTAATACAGTATACTCAGCAAATAAAGAGAAAATTATTTATTTATTATAATATTTACAATTTAACAGAATTTGACCAGGGCTGTCAATCTACCTAACCTCTGCATACAAAATGTATATCTTAACCATAAGCGCCAACAAACATGAGAAATTATATAGAAAATAAACAAATAATCAATAGATAACTCATGTAAATATAGTATATAATTAATCAAAAAGAGGTTATTTACACACTACCAGTCCGAGGTTTAGACATGGCTACTCATAGAAGGCTCTCCTTATGTTTATCTTAAAGCTTTACTGTAGAATTAAAGTGAAAGACCTCAAATTAGAAACTAGCACTGATGGAATCATTCAGTCCAGAGTGGAGCTGTACAGGAGGCTGGAGCAGCTTCCTTACCCTGCAGTGGAGCTGATAGAACAAGGTTAATTACTAAGCAGGTTTGGAGCGATTCTATTGGTCGGTCCATCATGAATATTCACTAACCTGAAAAGAGAGCTAGAGCTTTTACACTGTGCAGAAAAAGAGATCAAAGTTTTTACACCACTAAATATATATTAGAGGTGGAGATATGGAGGAGTACCATACTGTGTACGTCAGGAGTAGATGTGGTGTATCAGGATATGGACTGGTTCAGACTCTCTTCAGGTGGAGCTCTTAAGTGTGAGCCTGTTGAGTCTTTAAGACCACCAACTACATCAGTTTAGCTGGGTGTGTCTAGACTTTTGATTGGTAGTGTATATTGTTTAGATGAATTAGTTAAACTAGATGAATTTTAAATCTAGCTACTATATGTAAGATATTCTAAAGTTCTCATTTTAATAGATTTAGCCCGTTTCTGGATGTTGCAGTCAGTGTATCTGGTGAAACTGCTTTAGTGTACTCCCAGATAACTGTGCACCATTTCACAAACAAGCAACACTACCTGTACAAAAAACAAGTATCTACAAAATGGTGACTTTACAGTAGAGGCCAAAACCCTAATTTAACTTTATTGGAAGTCAATGGAACCAGATATACTCCCAGCCAGTTTGGGCCGTTTCTGTTGGTCCATTTATCATGAAATATTCACCCAGTGTAAACAGCACCTGCTGATTTCAAATGATGCCAAAAAGTCAAAATCAACAAAAATGGAGAAACATGGAGCGAAAGTATTCTGCCATGTTTCTGGAATTTTGTTCCAGAAGTCCCTCCTCAAAGCTGTCGACTCAGAACACAACCCGATTGTAACTGTGAGTGTGTCTCAGAAGCTCGTAGCTTGTTCAGGGTGCTGCCCAGACAGTCGGCCATATTCCAGGTTGCCCCACTGGGTGCATTCCTGGCGCCCTTGTAGTTCCCTGTAGGGTGGACTGCACACGGTATTCAGACATTATAAGAGTGATTCCAAACCATAGAACGGGAAAACAATCGGCTGGAAAGGAAATGTCCAACTGCACAGGGAATAGCGAACAACAGTTATCACTGCAGGACAGTTTACCCATCCGCCATGGCATGTTTCTGAAGATCTATGTTTGATTATGATGCAGTCGGACGTTCCAAATGAAGGCAGTTATCGGCTGCAGTTCCCGTATCCCGTATCCTGCAAAATGTTGCTTTTCGCTGCTCATTTTCCGCACGCAATCCAATTTATACATTCTCCTCCATTTTAAATGAGTATAGAGAATTTTCAGTGTCAGCCACAAGATGTTCAACTAAATCATTTCATATTTTAAATCCTCGACTTAATTAGAACTTCATTAGAACCTTAAAGCACAGATAATGCCACCCTTTATAAAGAACCCTTCCTCTTTAGCTACATGGCGTATAGAGAACCACACAGTTCCTCGAGGCCATTATGTTTAGAGGGCTTCTGGCTGTAGCTCTAATTTCTGAAGTAAACGTTCCACCACAGGGACCTTGCTGACATTGCTTCATCTTTTTTGTTTAGCCTTTTCCCTCCTGGGGATATTTTGGCTCTTCTAACCAGTCCATTCTTGTCAATGACAGTTTCTAAGACCCTTCCAAGCCTTCACTTAACTCTTGGTAATGTTTCCTTTGTGTCCAGGACTACGTCACTAACCCGCAAGTTCCTTTTAGTGACATACCATCACTGTCTTGTGGTGGTGTTGGGGAGATACTCCCTTTTCCATTGACTCCAGAAATGTTCTGTGAGACATTGTACTTGACGCTGTACTCTATGTTGCCCATGAAGGTCTTCTCTTTGGAATTTCATGGTAATGAGATGATTCTGAGAGAGTAGTTGTAGGCTACTGGTGTTGATAGCCAATAGTGAGTGGATGGCTGTTCACCATGGCTTCATAGAAGACGTTCCGTAGTAAGGAATCATCAATAGCCTTTTTCCACCAATGTGGAACCTGAAAAGTTTGTTCCCAGCTGAAACCAAAGAATAGTAGGTTCCTCCGCACGAACCAAGATGATATCCATGGGCGTGTAAGATGTTTAGGAAAGAGAAGGCAACAATGGTGACACCCAGTGGTCTTATCTCTAGTAGTTGATCCCTGATTGCTATCTGGATATAAACAAACATCTGGAGTAACAGCACAAACGCTCGCAGGTAATCTATATGCTCCGCCATCTTGGTACTACTGTTTACTACCTCTGTGCAGCGCCCTCTGTTGACTCTGATAGTGTATCATTTAACGTTACCTGGTTCCAATAAAACTGGTGCAAAATAGCACCAAGCTTCTATGAAGCCTGAATGGAACTGATACAAGAACCAGGGTTCTTTAGGTAGAATAAGGGCTGGGAGTCTACCGGAGGAGGGCAGCAGGGTAGCATTTAGAACACTCCTTACAGTCTATTTTCTCTCGTTCCCACACACCTCCTGCACAGCTGGAATGAAGTGCATGACAAATTCCCGCTGCTGTTCCGTAAGAAAGATCCAACATCCATTGGACCTGATTTTCAGACCTGTTGTTTTACTCTTTCATGGCAGCGAACAAATATTGAATTTGATACACAGCACTTTGGGAATGCCAGTTGAATGTGTGAATGAGTCTGGGAATGAAGAACAACCGATTTCCTCCCAGCTTGAGCACATCATCTGTACCCAGACAGACATCAATGTGGTACAGCTTGTCATGGCTTGGAAGTTGGCCTCCTTTGGCCAACCCCTTTATCTATTCCTCCTGTGCTTGACTTTGGAAGACTCTGATGACGAAACGCATTTGATTTATGTTTCTTAGCACATCGATAAAAAAACATGCTGCCCACTTAATGGCCCAAGACCAGGACAAAAACTTGGACAGTCTGTCTAGAAGTCTTACTTGTTCTGTCCATCCCACACCTTTTGGAATGAACTACAATGGAGTTGGCAAGCCAGGTCCGGCATCAGTGTCTGACCTCTCAAATGCTCCTCTGGATGAATGGTCAGAAATTCCCACAGACACACTCTAACATCTAGGAGAAAGCCTTTTCAGAGAGTGGAAGCCTCGAGACTATATTTACTCCATCATGGTGGTTTCGGTTTTACTGGGTAAGAGGCCACCTGCAAGTCATTACTCACGTCCTGTTCAACAGAAGCTGTGTCACTCTGAGTATCCAACAGGGCATAAACAAGTTTTTCTTCGGATGGATTCTTAGCCCATGACACTGGTACCACCACTGAAGTGCTAACTGACTGACGTTCAGTGACCTTAGCGTCGAGGAACAGAGCAGCCATGGCTTCTGTTTCACTGTTTAATGCAGGTTTTTCCATGGCCAAGGTTCTTTCTCAGTTTGCATTCCTTCCATAACTGTCATAGCAAGAGCAAGAGGGATGTCTTCCCTTGCACAAGTCACAGGTGTGACGATGGCGACACTCTCCTGCGCTATGGCCTGGTCTAATACACTCGGAGTACTTGTCCTTCAGTTCTCAAGTGACCTCCTCAAGACATCTGGGCCCTTACGGAGTTGATGGTGGTTATCCTGACATAGCATGCAGAGCATGTGCTTATCCTTGTCCACCATGGTTTGATTACTTAGAGCACTGGCTTTGTTTCTTTTGATTATCTTTGTGCTCCTTTTCCCATTGGATGACTCAGAAGAGTGGAGATTACAGGCGACTCCTGCTTCCACTCACAAGAATTTGGCCAATCCTTGGAAACTTGGGAATTGTTTACCATCCTGGAGACTCCATCTGGAGGCTCACCATCTTGGTAGCTTCAGCATTAACTTCCGGTCTTCCCTGCAGTCATTCAGTACACCCGGAGCTTTTAAATGGAGTGTGGTTTGTAGGGAAGCTTTTAGAAAAATCTGATGAATTTCCTAGTCCTTCAACATCTTTAACATCTGGACTGGATTTTTGCCCAGCTACTGTAGACTACTGTACTAGCTTCTCTCTGCAGGCTCTGTGAAAGACAAATGGCTGGCCGTGCCAATGACAGAGCTCGGTCCAAGCATTGCTGTGTGCTTCCTCGTTGTCTCAATAAAAGGTACCCTCAAGGCATTCATGAGCTGGGCCGTTAACATATCTCCCCAGGTAATTCCGTTGTTCATCAGCCGTGGAGATACTCTTTCTATCTATAGGATACAAGAATGTAGGTCTTCCATTCAACGAGCTGAATTGGGCTGCCATTCAATACTGAGGGCTATGGCACAGGGAGTCTGGCTACACTGCCCTGGACAGCTCATGCTAAGCTAGGCACATCAAGAGGTGAGAATGCTGTGGGTACATGGGACTCTGAATTTCAGGATCACGCTGGACAGACTGAGTATCAGTGTCAGGTTTTATTTCCCTGCCGTAAGCTGCTAACCGGGCACGGACAACCATCACGTTCCTTCCCATGTTGCTCCTCCAAAGTCCTTTTCCTCCAACACTGCCCAGTCAGTTTTCTTAGCTGCAGCTTCTGCGGCTGCATCTGCCCGTTTGGCTGCTATACGTGAGGATCTGGAGCGAGGACTAACATTTGACTCTGCAGCAGCAGAACCATAAATGGAGCGAGCCTGGACAGGGGCAAGGAACTCGCGCAGACGCCGTCCTTCCAAGCCTGCGTCAAATACACCATTTGTGCCAGTTAACCTTTCATACAGTATATTGATGATGCCATTGGTCACAAGCTTGGGTTTTACGCCCTAGTTCAGCGCTGGGAGTCATGTGCGCTCCTGATTCACTCTTAATGCTCAGAACATCATTCTTTCCTTTCTCAAGAATGTCCACAAGTGATGTCAGATGCTTTTCTGATAGGTCCTGCTTTGCGTGCTTGATCCTTCCATTGCTCATACAGGCTAATGAGTCTCGTTTCTCCGTCTCGTTGATAGGCAAGTGGTTTTTCAGTAAACCACTCGTGGGCGATCAGAACGTCCAAACGCCTCTGCAGTAGCGTCTTGCACGTCACTCTGCAATTCAGCGAAATCCTTTTGTTTACTTTGTGCAGTTTGCTATACCGCGCCTTCTGCGGCTTCCAGCTCAAGTCTTGAATTACGTTCTGGAGGATCTAAATCTGCACCTCTGTAGGCTTAGAGCTCAAAGCTGAAGCTGCCCGTACATTTAGATTGGCTGTTGAATCTGTTTCAGTGGCGGGAGTGCCGAAGGCGAAGCTCTTACTGTAGCACTCCCCATTTGAATGATGGCTTGAGTCTTGACTCATGGAGGATTTACTGCTGAAGCCTTTTGCAGCTAACATGAAGTCTACTGCACAATGACTACAGTAACCATCGTAAGGGCTGAAAAGAAAAATAAAGACACTCTACCAGGTCTCGTCCAACTTTGTCATTCGGTTACCTTCACCAGTACTAGAAAGCTAATGTAAGCATGACCCAAAAAGGCTGTAATGCTACAAACGTTGGCCTTAACATTGTGTTATACAGTCTAACTGTATCATCCCACCAGCCAACTGCATGTAAACTAGCCAATGCATAACACGCAGACCACAAGCCACTTCAATGAAACAAGCAACTAATAGGGCTACAAGATTAATCGACTACAAGATTAAATCGATGACCAAATTAGTCGCCGACTAATGTTATAGTCACTTTCCTCCATTTTAATAAAAGACCTGTGATTGCAGAATTGACTTTCAATACAGTGTAGAGCAACAGCTGAATGCACAAAGCATAGATTAATTCACCGTTCAGATTTAATTTTAAATGTAGACACATAGTTTTATTTACTTAATTAAGGGAAAAGCTGATTTAGTTTTGTTATATTTGATTGCCGCTACTTTGCATAAATATGCTTTAAGTTTTTGACAGGAAAAAGATGCTGGAGTAAAATAAATAAATTTTCTTTTGCATTAGTAATGAAAGTTTATTAAAACGGTATATTTTTGAACTAGATCTGAAGGCTAATTAAAGCTACACGAGACTAATTTGGTACTTGAGCTGAATATCTGAATTTAGAATCTGAATAATAGATTATTTTTGGCAGCCCTCATAACTAATAACACTATTTACACAAAAATACACCTTATAACAGCCATATATGGGTACATTTTGTGATTGGGCATTTTTAACCCTTTAACATTCTGTAACTTCTTTGTGGAGTACATTTTAAGTTACTTTATCTTAACTGAAATTAATTCAACCCGATTGTGCCGTTTCTACCAATCGGCAGAGGTATGAGAAGTTAAAAACCTCCACTAGAGGTCACTATGCCTTTACTATTCTCACCCATAGAGAAAGCAAGCAACAAGCAACTCACTCCAAACATATGAATTGTTTCTGATGGAAGGTACGCATATTTTCTTTTTGGCATATCATAGTTTTGATGAACAGAATTATGTAACCTTATACAATAAAAAAGAGGTCTAATTAGGGCCAAATCATTTTTGAAAAATGTGTTACCAAATGGTTGAATTGTTGCTGAAGGTGATTACATTAAGGTAATGTAATTAAAATCGATTAATTGACAACTTGCTTTGTTATTATTAACCCCAAACAAACAAACCAAAAAAAAAAATATCTGTTTTCTTGGTGAGGACAGTAAACTGTTAAAGGGTGCTTAAAACACAAACCATTCTCTGTGCTCTGTATGTGTGTATTCAACCGGAGCCTTTCAACTGCCCTTCAAATTGATACTGCCAATAAATCCTAAAAATAAGTCCATTATTCTTAAAGGAAATTCAAAGTACTTGGTTAGTACTTGAGGTTGAATATGTATGTTGCACAAAGGCATTAATCACCAATAAAAAAAAATTTTTTACATAATTAATGGACCTTAGTCACCTTTTGGGGTTGTTTACACCCTGGAGAGGCTGCCAGTCCATCACAGGGATGTCACCCGTCATGACAAGCATATGTAGGTGCCATGTGGCCTTATGAACAGTAACCCTACAATGAAGTGTTACCACATTGCTGTGTGGGACTGACGCTCAGGTGTATCTAGTCTTGATGTAAAGAAAGTGAGTATATTAATGAAATAACTGGAAGGTTCATCCTAAAAACGGCTAGTCACAGCACAGCGGATGAGCTTCCCCGTCGGTTACATACTTGCATACTGATTTCACATCTACGTCACGCGTAATTTAGTCTCCAGGATCACAAAGTTTCCAGACCGCATACTCCCTGAATTCATACCAACTAATTGCTGATTCACTACATACAGAACCAGTGCGTCAATCAAGACACAGCCAGCATGAGTAATTATGAAGATTTAAGTAATGCATTTAAATAAGAATTCAGCCATACAAAAGAATGACCGTAGATGTTGAAGGGTTAAAGAAATGAAGCGGTAAAAATGGAGAAAAGGAAAAGAACTTGATCACGTTGGCATTTCCCCTGCGAAACCCCCCGACTGCTGAGGTGGACTCAGACAGGAGGGAAGCAGGTTGTATGAACTGAGCCAAGTTCATTCAGGCAGCCACTCATTCACACTGGAAGTCAGTGAGTGGGAAAATGAATGAAGTTCTAAACTTGGCACACAGAAATAACAGCATAAATGAACTTTTCCATTACAGGAACACTCACCTGAGCTGGCAGAGCCATTAACTGGCCAAGCGCTCCCTCTGCTGGCCGGGAGAGTTCAGCTTCAGCACCTCAGCCGGAGAGTTTGATCTCCTCGCTCTCAAAAAGGAAAGCTTTAAGTCCTGTTTATCAGGGTTGGTGGTCTACCAGGTGGTGTACCAAATCCTTCTTTGAACTCCACACCTTGGCGGAGTGCTACACCTCTTTGTATTGAAGGTCTGGGCTGCTAGTTCCTTCATGTTGCGACTACAGCAATGGTGGATTGATCCCTAGGCCTCTTTTCCACTGCAGGGCCGTAGGGGTTCTGTGCACCTAAGGTAAAGCCTACCATTAGCATTTGCATTAAGACATGATTTGACATGGAACGCTTAAGATGCAGGCTCATTATGGTTCTTCAGACACGGATCTGTACTGTACTTCGAGAGTCTGGCGTACCACTGAGGCCATGCGTTAACATTTATATTGCGAGTTAGCCGGCTGCAGGTGGAGCCCACCACGGTACAGGCTCAGTAACTGCTTTTTAAATAGCACTTGCTTAGAGGACATATAATCTAATCTGACAGATTATATTGGGAGTGACAGGCAAATTCAGACATGCTTTGTGGTGGGCACTGTGTACTTCCTGGTTCTGATACAGCAGCACAGTAGACAGAAATAGAACCGTAACTGTCCACACCAGCACGGCACTGCGCGAGGACCATTTGGTTTAACAGTGGGGTGGGGGTGGGGGTGGGGGTAGTTTCAGGATCAAAATGTCATCATGAAGTGGAGGTTAGGGAATCAGCCTTGTGACCTAGAAGTCGCTGGTTCGATTTCCTAATCCCAGCATGAATGACTGAAGTGCCCTTGAGCAAGGCACCAAACCACCCCCCCTCCAAAGTGCTCCCCGGGGGCCATGGAAAGGACTGCCCACTGCTATGGGCAAGAGTAAACACTGGTCCCTAGAGTATGCATTCCTCTGTGCACAACTGGCAACTGGTTCTAGCTCTAACCATGGTCAAGACTCGGTCTGGCTTAGTAAACCAATCAGAGCTCTTAAGAGTTTTAAGGCCAGCCCATTTTGCTCTGACAGGCTCCATCTAGATGGCTGGTTTGGATTTGGTTTCATGGAAGAGACCTTCAGAGAGGGATTCAGTCCTCAAGAGTGAGCAGACCGCGGAGATGCATGATCAACATGAAACCGCGGGACAGGCCAGGGTGCAGACTTTAATGAACACATTAACACAAGTACACATTATCTACATTATGTACATCATGGACAGCGGGGGTTAGTGGGGCATGACATGAAGGGATGAGCAGTCAAACAGCCCAAGGTACGTGTTTAGGTGCTCGTGGCTCCACCTTACCTCCTGATCACACAAAGTCCATAACTTGTTAGCTACTTAGCTCCAGCACAGAAGTAATGATGCAACCACGTCTGGTCTTAACTGATGAGCCACATTCAGAAGTAGTTCAGAGTTCGGGGGGGCTTCCCTGAACTACTCCTTTAAAGATGACGGTAAAACAAATAATACATTAACGATATAAAGTGTGATATGAGATAAGAACAACGATCAGCGCACAATACAGATAACAGACAGGTCAATAAAGTACACAAACTACCCAATCCGATCTCTGCAGAGGTGTCTGATTAACACCGTTCTTTTCGCTGCTTCAAATTCACCCTCACCAAATTCATGGACTTTAAAATCAGCTTCATAGTTTTGAAGCCCAGAAACACGAAATGGGGTATACAGGAACAGGTCAGACGACAAGTCAGTCCTCGTCAAAGTCGGAGGGGACAGTGCAGCGGGTCAGGGTGGACAGGTACAGAGCGGTGGTTGACATCGAAGATAAACCAGCTGACACCTTCAGGATGGTGAGGAGCCTCATCGCTGCCATGGTAACACCATCTTCTGTCTGAATGATAGATGGATGCAAAGTAAACGAGAGAGCCTGGAAAACCTTTGTGATGTGCTGGTAGTAATTGATATGGATCAGTCTTTATTATTGGTGTTTAATTATTTTTATAATAATTTTTATAATTATTTTTATTAGAATTGGCTAGTTCTTGTTTTGGTCTGGTGGTAACTGGTACAGCCTGGTAATTCTCGTTTTGGTGTGGTAGTAATGGGTGTAACTGGGTAATTCTTGTCTTGGTCTGGTACTAGTTGGTATAATTGGGTTGTTCTTGTTTTGGTGTGGTGGTAATTGGTATGACCTGGTAGTTCTTGTTTTGGTGTGGTAGTAATGGGTGTAACTGGGTAGTTCTTGTTTTGGTGTGGTAGTAATTGGTATAACCTGGTAGTTCTTGTTTTGGTGTGGTAGTAATTGGTATAATTGGGTAGTTCGTGTTTTGGTCTGGTGGTGACCTTGTATTTCTTGTTTTGGTGTGGTGGTAACTGGTACAGCCTGGTAGTTCTTGTTTTGGTGTGGTAGTCATCGGTATAACCTGGTAGTTCTTGTTTTGGTGCGGTAGTAATTGGTATAATTGGGTAGTTCTTGTTTTGGTGCGGTAGTAATTGGTATAATTAGGTAGTTCTTGTTTTGGTCTGGTGGTGACCTTGTATTTCTTGTTTTGGTGTGGTGGTAACTGGTACAGCCTGGTAGTTCTTGTTTTGGTGTGGTAGTCATTGGTATGACCTGGTAGTTCTTGTTTTGGTGTGGTAGTAATTGGTATGACCTGGTAGTTCTTGTTTTGGTGTGGTAGTAATTTGTATGACCTGGTAGATCTTTTTTTGGTTTGAAAGTAAATGTATGGTCTGGTAAAGTTTGGTACTTTTTGCAGTAGGTGGTATGGGGTGATTTTGATTGCACTCCAGGTCTGGACCTGCTCTGTACGATTTAATAGTTCTTAGTTTGGTTCGCAGTTCTATAGTTGTTGTAGTTCAGTAGTTTCTCTGAGAAATTTAATAAATTGTGTGTTTATAGTTATTAAATCAGCACAGCGTTATCGGTTTAACAAGCACAACAACAAAAGCACAAGCACAACCCCCTCTTCTGCTGTTAAACTGTTTTCAAGCCAGACAAACATATTCCAGCTGATTCATTTAGATTAATGAGACATACTGACAGAAATGTTGCTACATTTTGTTAACACCTACTTTTGTTTAACCCATAAATGGATATTTATATATATATATATATATGAAAATGAGCATGACCCTTCTTCTCACTGACCGCATCAGCTCCATGAGCCTCTAGCCCTCTGACCAAACTGACACATACACATCCAGCACAACAAGTAAACCTGGTAACAAACTGATGAGTTGTATCACCTGGTGTTCAGCGCAGATCACAGGACAGCGGTGAGATGCAGCCAGCCTCCTGACACTCAGCAAACGCTCCTGAGTTACAGCACCACGACGAGCTGAGAGAAATCAAACACACAACAATGTGATAAACTTTCCACCAGATGAGAAATACTCAAGACTCCCACAGTTAATCAAATAAACTCTACAATTAATCATCAGAAATCATTTTCATAAAAGGTAATATTGAAGTTAATTACCATCAGTAACCACAAAGCACAGCTTCCCCAGGAAGTAGTCTGAGCCCAAATGATTTAGAGAATTCTCCATGGCCTGAAGACTAGAGACACAACAGGAATATCCTACGTTAATCATGTATTTCATTTTTCTTGCCGTAATTAAGAGGTTTGTGACGCTTTATTTATCAAAAACAGGCAGAATTCATTTTTACTTTAGTCCTCTTTATCTGTTTTTGGACCTTTAAAGTCAACCTGAAACCAAAGCTGTGCCTTACCTTGTCCTTCATTTTGTTATTCTACACTACTACCATATTTATATTATACAGTCCACCTTAAAACCTCCAGAGTGGAGCTGTACAGGAGGATGGAGCAGCTTTCTTACCCTGCAGTGGAGCTGATAGAACAAGGTTTATTACTAAGCAGGTTTGGAGCGATTCTCATGGTCGGTCCATCATGAATATTCACTAAGCTGAAAGGAGAACTAGAGCTTTTACACTGTGCAGAAAAAGAGATCAAAGTTTTTACACCACTAAATATATATTAGAGGTGGAGATATGGAGGAGGATCATACTGTGTACATCAGGAGTAGATGTGGTATATCAGGATACGGACTGGTTCAGACTCTCATTAGCTGGAGCTGTTCAGTGTACGACTGTAAAGTCTTTAAGACCACCAACACCACCCATTTAGACCGGTGCTGTAGGAAATGGGTACGCAGAACTACTTTATTCATGGTCACATTAAGCACGATCCATCGCATCACTTAGAAGACTAAATTCTTCCATCTTCCATCAAAATGTGTCTTATTTCGTCCACCTCTAAAACATCTTCCGAGTTTTGATGGCGGCACTGTGCACCAGCGGGTGGAGGAACATAAAATGAACCAGTAATATAAAGCCCTCATTCTCACTCCTGGCCTCCTCTACCATGGAGAGAAAATGCTCTAGCTCAGAGACCCTCCCTGATGCAGAGATTCACTCGCTGATTTCTCACAATACAGAAGGAAAAGATGTTATGATTTCACATTCACAATGACTTTCAGACGCCAACTGACCTCTAATCATATCGCCGTTGTGCCCCATTCAAAAGGCATATCTGAGTGGGCAGGACACAAACATGTGAATGTGTTTATGACATCAGGAAAAAAACACAACAAGAATTCATTCAAAACTGGCTGCAGACATTGTGCTCACAAAAACCTTCTCTTACTGTCCATCTCACAACATGGAAGGAATGGGGGATCACCTGCGCTCAGACAGCAAGTTGACTATGAACACCACCAGGTCAATATGAGGGCGAGTCTCACGGTTTTCCACAGGGAGAGGGAGCTTTCGAGCCAGCCGCCTGAAAGAGAGCACACATCAGCCAACAGCCTGACACTTCTCATTTTAACATGTTAGGGAAAGTGAGACGACCAGGATAGAAACAGAAGCAATGCAGCGCTGGTGAAAAAACCTGGTGAAATGAAGTAGACCAAACCTGAACATGTTAATTCTGTGAAATGATGGCTCAGGTTTGTGGTGGGGGTCCCAGAACATGCACCCAATTAGAAGCTCCAAAATATCAAGTACTGATAAAGAACTGCAGTGGAGCTTCGTAACACATGCAGCATCTATCCGCAGAGGAACAGAGGCTGGTTACACTCTATGCCTCACTTCTTTTCCTCTTTGGATCCTTTTGGTCTAAAAGAATGAAAGAGTGAAGAGCCTTACACGTGCACCGTGCTGTCCTTTTCTCGCTGCACTATGGCATCCGCCAACCTGGACTGAAACTGCTCCTCATTTTCAACCAGCTGTCATAGAAAGAAAAATAAACAACAGTGATGGATAACCAGTCACACAGTTTAACTAGACCCACCTGGTTCAGATTAGAACTATGATTATTTGGTCATAAAGCAAACTCATGGGACTCGAAGACAGTTCTTAAACATGTATTGACAGTATGCCAAATCACTACTGTAGCACATTATATGTAGCCATTCCTACCCGTATATTTAATGTTTAACTTAATTGTTGAGCAATATTTGATGCTGCACCTGTATATTACCTGTATACATTGTACACTAACTGCCAACATCACTATAATTCATGCACCCCGAGTTTTTTTTTTTTGTATAACTGCCACTTTAGTCTACCTCTCTTTCTCTATAGTATTGAGATGCAAATTTCTCCATGTGGAATAATAAAAGGCTCTTGTATCTCAAACAATAACGTTAATAATAAGTATATCTAATTACAGTCGGTTGGTTTAGTGGTACTGTAGGCCACATGTAACACACTGGTGAGTCTAATCATCTGGGAACAGGGGAAACGGGCGTAGGGAAAAGTAGTGCCTGTTCTACACCATCATTTCAAACTGCATTAGGTTATTTTTTGCACACTGAGAGACAAGGCCCAGGTCCTACTATATAAACATGCAAATATATCGATATTCTGCGCTAGAATCGACTCTTAAAAATGAACGCCAGTATCGGAGGTATCGATGATTAGGTATCGATCCGCCCATCCCTAGTTCTGAGAAGGTATCGTGAAGTATCGTGATGTCTGTTTGTCGTATCTACTGGTGTTTTTTCCCCTGAATGGCGGATTTAAAGTACTTTTCAGAGCTTCCTGTGATAAACCTGCCTTCCCCCAAAACTAATAACACTCACAGAGACACCCCAGAGCCCTTTACTAACGACATTAACCTAGTACATGGTCTTTAATCGATACACAGCGACCAGACTCGATTGTAAACACGGGCTAGCTAAATGCTAACTACTCCTTAGCACGCTTAGACGCTACTTACTAGAAGGGTGGCGGTGTTGAGTTCGGGGACTTTTCTGTAAGGTGTTAGCAGCGCCATTTCATGGTTCCATATAATGAGTTTTATTCGCTGTAGGGCATTTTTACACGGCTCTGTGGACGCCGGCTAACGCTAACGAGTCTCTGCCGCTTCTTTTCAAACCCGCTGACGTCACTTCCTCCGCCCCTGCGCAGTGGGGTGCTGCCACCTGGAGTCTCCACATGGTAATTACACCGGTGCTACCTTAAAAACCGAAACTGCGTCTCTCTTTAAACCCTTTCTCTCTTCCTTTAAATACTGACTACTACCGAGCCCTGCCGGTCACATCCCCGCTAAATATAAATAATGTGTGGCTATGGCTCAGTAAGGGATGGGAATGGGAATGGGAATGTTAAGTCCTGGCCATTTTTGTGAAGGAATAGGAATGGGATAGTTAGTTGCTGACCTTGACTTAGTAAGGAACGGGATTGTTAAGTCCTGGCCATGACTTAGTAATGGGTTGGAATGGGATAGTAAACCATAGCCATGACTTAGTAATATGTGGGATAGTTAAGTCTTGGCCATGGCTTCATAAGGGGTGGGAATGGGATGTGGGTAAGGGATAGTTAAGTCTTGGCCATGACTTAGTAGAGGTGGAACGTAATAGCAAAAATCTGGCCTTGATTTATGTAGGGATGGGAACGGGATAGTCAAGGCCTAACCATGACTTAGTAAGGGATGTGAATGGAAAAGTTAAGTCTTGGCCTTGACTTGGTAAGAGACGGGAATAGCGTAGGTCAGTCCTGGCCACAACATAGTAAGTGGTGAGAATGGGATAGGTAAGTCATGGCCATGACCCCTAAGGTGGTGGGAATGGGATAGTCAGTCTCTGGCCATGACCCATGAGGGGGTGGGAATGGGATAGTTAAGTCATGGTCATGACCCCTGAGGTGGTGGGAATGGGCTAGCTAGTCTCTGGCCATGATCCATGAGGGGGTGGGAATGGGATAGTTAAGTCATGGTCATGACCCCTAAGGTGGTGGGAATGGGATAGTCAGTCTCTGGCCATGATCCATGAGGTGGTGGGAATGGGCTAGCTAGTCTCTGGCCATGACCCATGAGGGGGTGGGAATGGGCTAGTCAGTCTCTGGCCATGATCCATGAGGTGGTGGGAATGGGCTAGCTAGTCTCTGGCCATGACCCATGAGGGGGTGGGAATGGGCTAGTCAGTCTCTGGCCATGATCCATGAGGTGGTGGGAATGGGCTAGCTAGTCTCTGGCCATGACCCATGAGGGGGTGGGAATGGGCTAGCTAGTCTCTGGCCAAGGCCCATGAGGGGGTGGGTATAGGATAGTTAGGCTCTGGCCAAGGCCCATGAGGGGGTGGGAATGGGATAGTTAGTCTCTGGCCATGACCCATGAGGGGGTGGGAATGGGATAGTTAGTCTCTGGCCATGACCCATGAGGGGGTGGGAATGGGCTAGCTAGTCTCTGGCCATGACCCATGAGGGGGTGGGAATGGGATAGTTAAGTCATGGCCATGACCCCTGAGGTGGTGGGAATAGGATAGCTAGTCTCTGGCCATGATCCATGAGGAGGTGGGAATGGGATAGTTACGTCTCTGGCCATGATCCATGAGGGGGTGGGAATGGGATAGTTAGTGTCTGGCCATGATCCATGAGGGGGTGGGAATGGGATAGTTACGTCTCTGGCCATGACCCATGAGGGGGTGGGAATGGGATAGTTAAGTCTCTGGCTATGACCCCTGAGGGGGTGGGAATGGGATAGTTAAGTCATGGCTATGACCCCTGAGGGGGTGGGAATGGGATAGTTAGGCTCTGGCCAAGGCCCATGAGGGGGTGGGTATGGGATAGTTAGGCTCTGGCCAAGGCCCATGAGGGGGTGGGTATGGGATAGTTAGTCTCTGGCCATGACCCCTGAGGGGGTGGGAATAGGATAGGTAAGTCATGGCTATGACCCATGAGGGGGTGGGAATGGGATAGGTAAGTCATGGCTATGACCCATGAGGGGGTGGGAATGGGATAGTTACGTCTCTGGCCATGACCCATGAGGGGTTGGGAATGGGACAGTTAAGTCATGGTCATGACTTAATAATGGATGGGACAGTTAAGACCTGGGCGTGACTAAGTATGGGATGGGAATGGGAAGTCCTAGCTAAGACGAGTAAAAGGTGTCAGTATCCTGGCCATGTTCAAACCAGCTTCAGGGTTTGAGTGTGAACACCACCTGCGCTGTGAGACCGTATACAAACAAACATCTGAAACGGGAAAAAAAAAAAAGGTCCATCAATCGTTTTAACATGGACTTTTCAAACTGGTTTATTCAATTTTATAGTATTTGACAGGAAAGATCAGATTTCCTCAGATCAGATAATCTTCGAACACAGCAAATGAAAAGAAAATGAAAAAAAGAGCTTTTGAAAAGTTCTGCACACATCAACAAGAAGAGAAACGGCTGGCTTGTGATGTAACCAAATGTACAAATAAGCCTGGAAGGAAGTGGTGTTGTCTCGTCTGCATTCACAGTAATTGGCTGCTCGAGTTTTTTTGTGTGAGTACGTAAGGATGAATTTATAAACTCAAGCTTTTGCACTTTTCAACTAAACCAAACTGGATGTGTACTATGAAACTGGAACCACACAGTTAACGGGCGGATTAAACGGGACATTATATCCACATTCACCAACAGCATCACTCATCACGTGATGGCGGCCCAGAGCAACATGCTGTCTCGTCCTCTGTGCGTCTTACATTACAGACCAAGCTCCCTGAACACAGGTATCACGTCTGCAACGCTGCTCAGGGGGAACTCCACCAACGTTCCAAAACGTCTGCATAGTTAAATGACAGGCTGTAAACAAACGCGATGTGAAATGCTCTGTTCTAGAGACGGTCAGAACTGTGACAGTGGTGGTGAATGGAACCAGACGTCCACCTCAAAGCTTTCAACAGGAAATGGACATGACTAGGCTGCCTGCCGATATCCGAGACAGTTCTACAACACACTGCCACCTTAAATGCCACCTTTGAATACATTCATGGTGGAGGGATACGGGAAGGGCGTCACACTGATGCAGATGTTCCACCCTCCTGCCAGCATCAGCATTCCACATGTCAATCAGGTGTACCCTGCTAGTACTAGAGTGTCTGTGTGTGTAGACATGGTGACGCCCGGTTCCCATCACCACCACTGTAAAGAAATCTGAACCACTCCATGACTTCCCATCTCAACAACTGAATAAGTTTCATAATCCCGGTGGAATTCCCCTTCCTTTGAGGAGGCACCCAAAGTCAAGGTGAAGAAAGGTGGTTCTCTGTCTGTACTGACTCTCCATGCAAAGGAAAGCAGTTAGCTCGCCAACGAATGAACCCGGCCTCATAGTAGCTGCATAAACATCATAAGCATCAACAGTGATGATCAATTGTCAATGTTCAATAACAATAACAAAAAGGAAGAGGGGAAAAAAAAACAAAAAAAAAGATAAATCCACCACTCGGTTGGTTTGAAAGAAAATACACAGCTTCGGTGGTAGCTCCGCCTCTCGCACGGTGCCGTCTTATTCCTCTAGTAACTCGATGTAACATGAAGTGAAATGGGGTGGGCGTCTCTGACTCCTTTGGTTGGCTTCCTCCATTTCTGAGCACGTGAGCTGTCCCGAGTACTGCCGCTTTATCGAGGCACCCACCGTTCGTTCCTATCTTAACCCCGCCCTCTCTCTCTCTCACATTCACACGCCATCAACTTTAGACTAGCTTCCTTTCCATATTCAGCATGCTGCCACTGATTTATGACTCACTAGATGGGCTAAAAATTGAGGAGGAGTAGTAGTAATGGTTCACCAGAACAGTGTTCACAGTTCCTCTTCCCTTTAGCTCACTAGACATTTGGCGAGGACATGTCTGCTGTCTGAAGTTGGCCACCCAAAAAGACCATGAGCTCTATTAGCCTCGTAGCTCCAGTGCCAAGCCTGGACACCAGTGTTCTGGCCAAATAACCACATTCGGGGGTAAGTTGGGTGGGGGACCCTGTCGGTGAACCACTTCACTGATCCGGATCATCTCTGCAGTGATAAAACCTCCAAGCTGGTGATGTTAGTGGAGGAAACGCTCTCAACTTCAATGTGCACCGATATTGAACATCCAACATGCTGATATTGGAGCTTTCGATCAAAGGAACGTGGACTTCGTGAAAGGGCAGCTGGTGTTTCCTAATAACGTAAACTGAGAACCAGACGTGATGTGACGGTGTGTTTACTACGCCTGCCCAGACATGCTACAGGAAATTAAGAACAGTCTGAATGGGAAGAAACTAAGCTGAGGTATGTATCTCCTGAATGCTTCGATCACTATGAGAATATGGTCCAAGCTTTAACTGAAGCCGTCGGATCGGATGAGGTCTTCCTTATACTGTAAACATTAGAACTGTAGATATATGAAGCTGGAATGACCGGATCTTATCAGCCAGGAATGGAGCAGTTGCTCCGACATGGACACCACCTAAATCTGGATGGTGCTTCATGGCTGCTATTGAAATTTAGTCCAAGGAGAAACTTGGTGAACTTAATAAACTGGTGGTGCATGTAGATAAACTGGGGCAGTCTGTGGGCCTGGTTTCTGGATTTGGCCTAAACATAGAGCGTAAAGGATTTTCCATGGCGAAGCACCACTGGCACGGCAATCGGGTCTAGATCTAAACGGGCAGTGTATGTAGTAACATTCAAGGAAATCAGATTTATCTGTTACGCCAGTTTTCCCCGATCCAGACTAGCGCTACTCAGTGGCGAAACACCTTTGCAACTGAGTCGAAATCTAGACCTAACTGGCTGAGCAGACCGGTGTTTGATTTATCCATGCTGTGGCCCACAAACACGTTCCTCCTGTGCAGCAACTATCGCTAGGTCTTTAGACAGTGGCTCGCTTGTGCAACTTGTCCACCGATCACTGTTGCCTTAGATGTCGGCATGGCAACAACCAAGATGATAGATCGGGTGTGCCCGAGCAACCAGAGCTGTCTGACAAATGTTAAAAGGTTCAGTTGACCTCCTGCTTTGTGATAACCGGAGCTGCACAAACGTGGATACGGACATCCAAGAGAGGTCCACTCCTGAACGAAGCAGCGGAACTGAAAGCAGCCCAGTGTTCAGCTCTGCTTGTGCTGGGACAAACAGGGACACGTTTGACAATTCGGACATTCTGCCTGTTTGGTTTCTGCGGAAACAAGCAACATGGTGAAAACATTAAAACCACGTTTCTGATTTGCGGGATGCATTTTTTAAAGCTTGTCCAACCTAGCAACAGTTGCTACGAAAGAATTCCTTTGTGGGCGGAGCCTATGCAGGTCCGTTGTACACTGTTAATTGGCAGTTGATGCTGTTTTATCGTTTCAGCCCATCCAGTCACTGACAGATCAGCTAAATACACAGAAACAAGGAACCATGGAAGGAAGCCATGTTAAAGTACACCTCTCTCTGCTCTTCTCTCACTCTCTCTCTCTCTCTCTCTCTCTCTCTCACACACAATCACACACATTTTCTCCCATTTCTATATCTCCCCCGACTCCCTCTCTTCAGAACTGGAGCGATTCTCTCTCTCCAGCGAGACGGATCTCTCTATCCCCCTTAGTCTGCCCATCTCCGGGGACGATGGGGGTGACCGCTCTCTCTCGCCCAGCTCTCTCTCCACCCCTCTCTCCACCTCTCTTCGTCCGTCGTCCCTCCATCTGTCCTCTCCTCCGCAGTCCCTAAATCGTTCCTGCGACACAGAGTGCTCCCGTTCTCTGGTGTGTGAGGACCTGAGAGTGTGAGGGGGGGCAAAAAAAAGAAAGAGACAAAAAGAGAAATAGAGCGAGCGACAGAAAAGAAGCAAACAAAAATGATTGATAGACAAATAAGAAATGAAGAGGGGAAAAAAAAAAAAAACAGTAGGAAAAAAGAAAAAAGAAAAGGAAGAGAAAAGAAGAGACAGAAGGAGAGATGTTGAGAAAGCAAATTGAAAAAAGAAAAAAAGATAAAAGGAGAAAGAAGAAAAAACAGGATAAGAAATGGAGAGAGAAACCGAAAAAAAAGAAAAAAAGATGGAAACGAATAGAAACAAAGAACAAATACAGAAAGGAAAGAAACAGAAAGATATATAGAGAGAGAGAAGGGAAAGAAAGAAGAAACAAGCAAAAAGAGAGAGGATGAAGAGATAGAGAAAAGCCAAAAGAAGAAAGAGAGAGTGAGATTTTTAACCACCAGAGAAACACAAAAATATTTTTATAGTACAATAATAATAATAATCAATCAGCTAGCCCAACGGACCAGCCGAAACCAGCACCGACCGAAACCCACTGCGTCAGCCTCAACAGTGTAACATCAGCAGGGTCTGTTTGTGTGGCGTTAGTGAGACTGAGTCTGAACACAGAGGTCAGGTGAAGTGTGTGTGGTTCATCTGCACCTTTTCTTCTTCCTCCTGTGCGAGTGCGAGCGAGAGCGGTGTCGCTCTTTGTGTCTGTGTTTCCTCTCTCTATCTCTATCCCGAGAATGAGACGAGCGATGCCGCCGAGAGCGATGAGAGGAGCTCCCTCCATCCCTGAGAGAGAGAGACAGAGAGAGAGAGAGAGAGAGAGAGAGAGAGAGAGAGAGAGAGAGAGAGAGAGAGAGAGAGAGAGAGAGAAAAAGACAGAGAGAGAGCGAGAGAGAGAGAGCGAGAGAGAGAGAGCGAGAGAGAGAGCGAGAGAGAGAGCGAGAGAGAGAGAGGCAGAGAGAGCGAGAGAGAGAGAGCGCGAGAGAGAGACAGACAGAGAGAGAGAGGGAGAGGGAGAAAGAGGGAGAGAACAAGAAGCTATTTACAGAAACACATTTGCTGAACTGAATACAGTGAAGTCTATGGTGGAAACGCACTACTGCAGAAGCCAGCACCAGTCACTCGTCAGCCACACTCACCTGTACCTCTCTCCACTTCTAGATCTCGACCTGCCAGGCACAAAATGAGACAAACAGGCGCAGTAAGAACACTGGTCACTGCTCTGGACCCTGTGTAAGAACGAGGCTGCACTATTTTCTAATTTCATACATTCTGTTTCAGGACATGCCCAAAACTATTCCCTGCGTAGGGCACCAGTTCAGACCACCCAGACACCAGGAAAACATGCCAACTCCACACAAAGGACCTCAGACACCCCAGCTGGGCACAGAACCTAGGCCCTTGTTACTGTGAGACGACAGCGCCACCCACTGCGCCACCGTGCCGCCCATAAAATAGGGCAATAGTTACAGAAACGATAGAACTCACCTTCGGCGGTCTCGCTCTCGTTCTCTTTCCCTCTCCCTCTCTCGTTCTCTCTCTCTTTCTCTCTCTCGTTCACGTTCCCTCTCTCTCTCCATCTCCCACTCCCTCTCTCTCTCCGCTCTCTCCTCTCGATCCCTCTCCTCCCTCCGCCTCATCCGCATTCTCTCCTGCTTTTCTGTCACTGCTTTCTGATAGAGAGAGACGTGGAGACAACAGAGCAAAAAAGAAAAGAGACGAAAACAGAAAAATACAGAGAGAGAGAGAGAGAGAGAGAGAGAGAGAGAGAGAGAGAAAGAAACAACAGAGACAGGAAACAGATGGGGTAGAAAGAAAGAGGTGAAGAGAGAAAAGAAAGAAAAAAGTAAGAGGAAAAAAAAAGCAAAAGAAGAGAGAAAGAGAGAGCGAGAGAGAGAGGAGAGAGAGAGAGAGACAGAGAGAGGGGAGAGAGGTAGAAAGAAGAGGAGAGAGAGAGAGAGAGAGCACAAGATAAAGGAAAGGAAAAAGAAAGAGTTTAGTTGAGAAGTTTACCGAATCGAGCACACAGACTCACAGTCACTGCACCCACACCTTAATCACCCCAGTTCTGATTATCAACATGACCGATTACTGATCTGATTCACGTTTAGTCAGCTCTGACACTGCCAAACATTTCAAAGTCTGTCAGGATGTTGTCTGTTTGTTTTGGAATCAGTTATTATATTAATATTATATCTATCATGTATTAATGATCTTGAAATGCTTACTTTCCAGGGAAATAAGGAGAAAGCTCTTTCTTAGAAAGTTAGCTTTCCAATATTTCTTTTAGTCTATTTGTCATTAAATATTTATGAAATATCCAAATTATATGTAATATAATATAATATAATATAATATAATATAATATAATATATAATATAATATAATATAATATAATATAATATAATATAATATAATATAATATAATATAATATAATATAATAATATAATATAATATAATATAATATAATATAATATAATATAATATAATACATGCAGATAGAATAGCTACAAATGTAAATGAGGAAATCAAACACGACAGCTATGAAGTCTGAGTGACAGAACCAGTCAGAGAACCGTCCATCCAGTTTCCGGTCCTCACCCTCAGTTTGTCCAGCTTCTCCCGGATCTCGATGAAGCCCAGGTGCAGCTTCCCGCCGAAGTGGTCAGCGAGACGACGGTCATTGTCGTGGAGACCGAGGTAGGCGGAGCAGACCTCGCACACCCTCAGCTTCTGCTGCTGGAAACTGGAGGCCGGCATGGAGTTCCTGTATATGTCCTACATACAAAGACACTGGAGTTCAGACTGAGCATCATTCTTACATGGGATTGGACTGTGGCATCTGTGGTATACTGAAATGCATTAAAGTGGACTCATTACACACTTCGTTTTGGAATGTAAATGTTTGGTGGATCCACCGTCTTATTCTACCGGACATTCAGGATTGGACTCTGGCTCAAACTGATACAGCAGAACAGACACCACTACAAGAAAAGCCACATGGGTGTGGAATTCTTAGTTGGGAGCCACTCTGGTGGCTGGCCAATTGGAACAGAGTGGGTGAGTTGACCAATCAAGTGAACAATGCGCTCCTCAGGAGGCGGAGCTTAAAAACTGTTTTCTAATAGAATAGAATTCTAATAGAACCCAAAAATAAAATTATGAAATCTGAAAATGGACACAACAGCTCAGTTATTTGTTCATGCAGCTGCAGTTGCTTGAAATCTACATGAAACTAAATTGCATTTGAACAGAAACTGCCTTTGCACACGTAAGCCTGTCCCACAGTCGGTTTGAAATTCAGTCGCTAGCATCTGAAACAAACTGCATGAAACATGCGGGACAAAATGACTGATTTCACCAGGTCAGTGGACGAATAAATAACACAGTGCAAATTGCTGAGAAACTGAAAATGTGTTGCATGCAACTTTGTATAGAGTAATTGTTAAATTGTGTGGGAACCGGGCTGCATGAAACGTTCACCATGTTAAGGGACCAAATGTAAAACCAAACGGGACTAATTATAAACAGACAGTCACTCTCAGTTCTGATGAAGCAATCTTTCAAAAAGGATCTGGTCTGTTTCAGATTGGTGTTTCTTTGACTTCAGCCGGTTTACACCCAGAATGTTTTTGTACACTTGTGAGTTCAAGATTCCATCAACGAACACCAGGGAAGTTCCACTAATGCCGACTGTCGGACAGTCCATATACAGTCACACGCTTCCTATTTATTTGCCATATAAAACATGCCATAACTGTTGCCTGGGCCGCATTTCATGCTCTTTCATGCTCAGTGTTTTTCCACCATGTTAAATTCAGCTATTAATCAGCAGCTGTGCAGTGAAATGTGCGTCCATCAGTAAAAACCCACCTCAGCTTCTTTTTTGAGGATTCGTGTTTTCTCCACTTTCTCCAAGATCTGCTGAGCTTCCTCCACGTTTCCCTCTCCGCCCATCTGCTCCGCTCGAGCCAGCAGCTTTCCAATCTCCTCGTTCAGCTCGTGAACACGCTCTGCCTGCAACAAGGACGCTGGGTTACTATCAAAACTATTAACGAGTCATGTTTGCAGGTTGCAGATAACGTCCGTTTACAAGAGCTCTACAACAGCTGACATATTGGGGACGCTCCCTGGCTTTGCCCGGATACCGATCCCCTGGATCAGGCAGGGAATCCCTGGGTATACAGGGATCAAGCGGTTTTCAAAATGGAAGATATTACTAATAATAATAAAGGATTTTTTCTAACTGCTGTGTAAATAGGTCATCGGATAACGCTCAGGAAAATAATACTGGAATGAATCTGAGATTTTGCAATCCATGGCTCGTTTCCAAAAGAAACAAGTTGTTGTAACAGAGTTTATTACTGCTAACAGCCACAGATAACCCCACCCCCCCACCGGCCGACCCCCCTCATCCTCCCACTTCAAACTACATACGAATAAATAGCTTATTATTACTATTATTATTATTATGTTAGGAGCAGCAAACCTAAGTAGACAACCGAATGAGGACGCACATTAAACATAGACACGTTTAGTGACGCTCAAACGCGTGTATTCAAACAAGGCTGCGTGTGAGCGCACACCCAACAGAACTATCCAGGACTTCCTGGCAGCTGTCTACAAAACCAGGTGTACGAAACGTCTGTTTAAACGATGTATAACCGACATCCGTTCAGTCCGAAAATAGAGTTTCAGGGGAAACTGGAGACAAAAGTGAATTCCCTGCGTGCAGTTTTATAAAGATAAGGATCCATTATATTCCACCATTATTGTTCTATTGTCTGTGCACTGGCGGGACATGCGAAGGGTGGGCCATAATATATCAACAAGGCATGACCCCCCCACCAAAAAAACAAAAAAACCTGGAGGACAAATCAAACAACTGGAGTAAATAACTCAACACAATCACATGACGTTATAACAGGCCGCCATCCAGTCAGTGATCTGTTACTGTGCAGTTTATATAGTCGCTATCAGCTGGTGACTGATGATAGGTTCTGCATATTTGGTCTAAATCTGTCTCTGTTTATAAAACACACAGCTGTTCTCTATAATTCTACCAGGTACTTTTTTTTTTTACTGATAATTAAACAGTGCTCTGGAATAAAGCGGGACCCTGGAATAAAGCGGGACCCTGGAATAAAGCGGGGCCCTGGAAATAAAGCGGGGCTCTGGAAATAAAGCGGGACCCCGGAATAAAGCGGGACCCCGGAATAAAGCGGGACCCCGGAATAAAGCGGGGCTCTGGAAATAAAGCGGGGCTCTGGAAATAAAGCGGGGCTCTGGGAATAAAGCGGGGCTCTGGGAATAAAGCGGGACTCTGGGAATAAAGCGGGACTCTGGGAATAAAGCGGGACTCTGGGAATAAAGCGGGACTCTGGGAATAAAGCGGGACTCTGGGAATAAAGCGGGACTCTGGGAATAAAGCGGGACTCTGGGAATAAAGCGGGGCTCCGGAATAAAGCGGGACTCCGGAATAAAGCGGGGCTCCGGAATAAAGCGGGACTCCGGAATAAAGCGGGACTCCGGAATAAAGCGGGACTCCGGAATAAAGCGGGACTCCGGAATAAAGCGGGACTCCGGAATAAAGCGGGACCCTAGAATAAAGCAGGGCTCTGGAATAAAGCAGGACTCTGGAATAAAGCAGGACTCTGGAATAAAGCAGGACTCTGGAATAAAGCAGGACTCTGGAATAAAGCAGGACTCTGGAATAAAGCAGGACTCTGGAATAAAGCAGGACTCTGGAATAAAGCAGGACTCTAGAATAAAGCAGGGCTCTAGAATAAAGCAGGGCTCTAGAATAAAGCAGGACCCTAGAATAAAGCAGGACCCTAGAATAAAGCAGGACCCTAGAATAAAGCAGGACTCTAGAATAAAGCAGGGCTCTAGAATAAAGCAGGGCTCTAGAATAAAGCAGGGCTCTAGAATAAAGCAGGGATCTAGAATAAAGCAGGACTCTAGAATAAAGCAGGACTCTAGAATAAAGCAGGACTCTAGAATAAAGCAGGACTCTAGAATAAAGCAGGACTCTAGAGTGTGATACAACTAGAACTACTTCAT
>JAMWET010000747.1:212500-220000 GCA_024036415.1 Prochilodus magdalenae
ACACTTACCTTCTCATAACTATGACTCACTAACTCAATTATGACTTGCTACCTCATAATTATGACCTGCTACCTCATAACTATGACCTGCTACCTCATAACTATGACCTGCTACCTCATAACTATGACTTTGCATCCCATAATTGACTCTCAATTATGGCTTCCTGTCTTATAATGACGACTTACTACCTCATAATTGACACTTACTTTCTCACAACTATGTCTTGCTACATGGCCTTTTTTCCTTTAAGTGGCGGAAATGGGCTTCCATGCTTCTCTATAGTGACCCACTTCACATGAAACCATGCATAATGACTTCAGAAGGTAATTATACAAACCCCTTATTATACCGAGAATCCTGACCTCAGAGCTGCATATCGTACCGAGACTGATCACCTGTATCGTTCCAGCCCTACAGCATTGCTGGCCTTTACAACAGGTAGCTGCTGCAGTGGGATGCTTAGTTAGCCAAGTCACTCAGCCGGCGAAGCTAAGCTAAGCTAAACTCGACCAGACAGCCCTCATCAAGCATGGTGTAGCATGATAGCTAGCTAGGCTAAGCTATGCTAGCTGTTCCTACTTTCAGTTTCCTCGCCACAGTCAAACAAAAGCCCCGATTATAACCCAGTAAAGTGACTCACCGTCCCGGCCGGTGCCCATCAGCTGGTCCAGCATGGCTCGCATTTGCGCCTGGGCCGACATCTTCCTCTTTATTCGGTGTTAATTTGATTGTTTACCTCCTTGACACTCCGGACACATGCAGTGTCTTATATCAGCAGGCCTCAGTCCTGTCTGGGAACTCAACTTTCCTAACAACAACCTGGAACCGGCCCGTCAGAAGTTCGGCGGCTCCTGTTCGAAACCAAAGCTGCTTTATTAGTTTAAACTCCACGAAAACCGACATTCAGAGTGCCTTATCGTCTGTTTGAGCCCCCTCTCGTCTCTTTCACCCCTCCTGTCTCTCTCCCCCCTCTCTATCTTTCCCTCTCTGCTTGCTAGCAGCAGCTATGCAAAGCTAGGCTAATGCTAAGCTAACGCTAACTGGAAATCTCCTGCTTGAAAGCCGCGGACGGCTCGTTCTCTCCCGCTTCTGAGTCCCGTCGAGGCTTTAATCCCTCCTCAGACTGAATCCTCCGTTTATTACTCCATGTTTGGGGGCACTGTGGTGGTCGTTTTTGTGTTGTTTCAGGTATTATTGTGTTTATCGTCTCTTTTCCGCGCTCAGCTCTACCAGGAAGAGCAGCGGAACCCACAGAGGAACCTGATTGGCGGGACGTGGGCTGATGACGTCACCGGCGCGGTACTTTTCCCAGTCACTTCTGCGATGGAAAAAAGTCTCTCACAATTTATGAACTAATATTACAGGGTTATTTACATCATTTAGGTGTAAAAAATAATACTATATATCTGTATATGTATAAAATATTATATAATTTGCATATATAAATTGCTATGCATATAGGAGACATTTTATTAAGCATATATACTTTTAAATGTACCCTTATAGATATTTTATATTTTCTTGTTCTGAATATGTGTGTATGTATGTGTATAAACCTACATACAATAATGGTGTAGCATAGTGTATTTTCTATCCTTTTTAGTGTAAAATGAATACAATATATTTATATGTATAAAATATTATATAACTTATATAACTGGTTTGCAAAGGCGCCTGATTCCATTGACATCCATTAAAATTAAATGTGGTTTTGGCCTCTCCTGTAAAGTTGCCATTTTGGAGATACGTGTTTTTCTTTGCACAGCGACGATATACTGTATATACATATGTATATACATATGTGTATATATATATATATATATATATATATATATATATATATATATATATATATACTGTATATACGTATATATATATACAGTATATATATATATACGTATATACAGTATATATATATATATATATATATATATATATATATATATATATGTGCATATATAAATTAATATGCATATAGAATACATTTTATACAATATGTATACATTTAAATGTACCCATATATATTATACCATATATGTTTATTGTTCCTTGGGGCCACTTTGCTAGCTTTACATTTGTTGGGGTATGTTTTAGGTTTTCTGGGAGACTATAAGGAGTCATATTTATCTCTGTAGATTTTAATATGCATTTGGCCTCAGGTTTTCACATTTCTGGGGTTTTGAACTTCCTTTAGGTTTATTATGCAGTAGGATTATTCCATATCAAATCCCCCACCTAAACATCTTCTGATAGCAGCTGGTTCAAGTAGCTGAAGGGTGGTTTTAACACTAACCAGCCACTCCATTACATTCTACACTCATTATTCATCTTATCAGCTCCACTGACCCTATAGGACACTCTGTAGTTCTACAGGTACAGACTGTAGTCCATCTGTTTCTCTGTATACTGTAGTACCCTGTTCTTCAATGGTCAGGACCCCCACAGGACCCCCACAGAGCAGGTATGATGTGGGTGGTGGATCATTTTTCATCAGCAGTGCAGTGACACTTGTTGGTTGGTCATCCTCTAGTTCTTTATCAGTGGTCAGAGGTACAAGATGATGCTATATGGTCAGTGGAGCTGGTAAAACGGACAGTCACTTAAGATACATATATACATATATATAAATAAAATTCCATTATTTATACAACGTGCAGATGATGAGTTAACACGTCACATAGACAGTCAGAACAGAAATAAGGAGTCCAGAAGCGCACTGCTTCCCTCTTCTTTATTGTATTGATGTGAGAGACGTTTCTTTGTTCATGTATGCTGTATACAGTATTATATTCATATACATATGTATTAAAAAATCCAGTCTTTTTTTTCTCTCCAGCTATCTCCACGTTATACAAAGCCGTGATTAGAAGTCATAATAAACGAGAATGAACACATACACATGGGGAGGTCTTCTCACACTGACACAGCCATCCACCAAGCACCCGTCCCATTGGTCCAAGCATGGACGAGACGTGCTCTCACAGGTTCACAAAAGCATTTAATTTGGCACCAGAGTTTGAGCTTAATCGTTTTCTACCTCACTGCAAATGGAAACAGCAGCAGCAAAGCGCTGAGGAAGCCAGGCCTATTTGAGGAAACTCCAGAAGGAGTCCCGGCCGGTCTTCTCTAAGGGGCAAATGGAAGGAGTTTCCAGAGAACCGCTATCGTCGTGCCCTGTGGTGAACAAAAATGCTTTGATACAGAGGTTTTGTCAAGTGCACAACAATCATTAAGAAGTCAAACTATGAACAACAGTATATACATGCTACACGCTAAGCTAACGCTGCTGTGCCTGAAAGTACAGTGTAGTATAAAGTCTCAAATAAAATCACGTTCAAGCACAGCAAACGTTCAGCAAGGTGTTGCTCGCTGGTTGTGTTTTGAGCAAGTTCTTGCTGGTCAACCAATCAACACTAACCAGCATGAACCAGTATGAATTTCATGCTAGTCTGAGCTATTTTTTAGCAGAGCTGTCTGCTGAAAAAGCTCACGTTGATGAGAGATGTGGAAGAAACAGTTGCTTGTGAAAGTGGTTCATTTCATTTTCACGAGTTCCTGTAGGTGAATTTTAACTGTGTTCATTCACAACATAAAGCAAGACGACAAGCTGAGCGTTTAGCTAGCTAGCGTTAGCAAACACTGAACTTCACATTTAGTCCGAAACCAGATCAGGAGACACTTTTTCACCGTGTTGTCACCGTTTTCTTCTGTGAGGCCAAAACAGGCTAATTACGAGCAGCGCTGATTTGAACAGCTATACATTGAACAGCTAGCGTTAGCTAGCTAGCTTGTTTTTAGCAGTTATCTGAGTGGCTAGCGACATTATGTTGACTGAGTAGCAGTTCCTGCATTTATTTATTTACTTCCCAGCTTGCAGTCTTCTACTGCGGGCTTCTAGATTTTCATCAACTTTCACAAATTTGCGTTGTTAATGTTCATCTACAAGAACTCAATGTAAAACCCAAATAAACAATACTGGTTCTTGTGTTTTTTCCACAGTCCCCCAAGCGATCTAAACCTTTCCCCAAGCTAACTGTACTTGCGTTCAGTTTGCGATGGTAATTCAGTTCAAAACAATATTCATATTTTGACTCCTTATTGATTTCTTAACTCAGCATGAAGTGATACTGGGGTTCAATATATACACAGCATGAAACATTTCAAGATTTTAAGGTATTTGTTTACCACAGGGATGCAATAGTGGCCATTTCTGAAAAAGTCCTAGAGCTGGTACGAGAACGCCCCTTTAGGAGCTACTGTAAATGGAAGTGGTAGCAATGTAGTTGGTGAAAGAAACATCCTGTAGGCCTAAATCAACGAGAATGCATGGTTCTAGCATGACCACTTTCCCACTGACCTACCCATGCTCTGCCCACAACTGAGGCTAGGTTATACAAGCTTCATAGAACGTTGGCAAAAGGTTTAGCAAACCAAGCATCGAGTTTATAAAGCTTTGGTACTGTTGGAAATACTGAAAACTGGACAGGTTGGAAACCACAATAAGTTAGCTGCCATGCTAGCATTAGTTCCTGTAACAGTGTGATCGTTTGCACATAGATATATAAATATAATCTGAAATTAATACTGAGCTAAACTGGAGTTGCGTGCTACAGGTTAAGTAAGATTTTGCTAAATGTCCTAACTTCCCAACGGTAGCTACGAAAGAACGTATTTATGGGCGGGGCATTGACAGGTCAATTTTCTGCAAAGCTAATCTATAATCATTTCTCCAAATCTAATATAAACCATGTTATAGGGTGTTCAGGCGTAGCTCCACACTGTGATTAGCTACATGAGCTTATGCTCCGTGGTGTGGCAAGATGCATTATGTAAGAAGAAGGCCTTCCCATGAAAACTTTTAAACAAGTGTCAACACCAAGAACCACAATTCAGAGATATACAGTATACATATATATTTATGTATAATAATAAAAAACAGGTCACAGCCAAAGAAGAGTGAACATGAGGAGAAAAATGGTGAAACCTCGTACCTATATGTATATATATATATATATTTATATTTTTGAATGAATCAAAACTAGTGAACACACAAATGGCCACAAAATTTGCTACATTTCTGTGTACAGTGAATTTCGCTTTAGCTCGATGCTTTCACCCTCTACAAAATAAGAGAAACCCTAAATCCAAAAATGAAAACTCAAAAGGAAAAAAAAAAACAAAGAAAATAAGAAAACCAGAGCAGAGACATTGCTAGCACCCAATTTCCCAAAAGCATCAAATCCCATTATTTATTTTCATAATTTCTCCCATATATCTATGGCGATCTGAAGACTTCTGGGAAATAAAGTCCAGGTTTGTGTTTAAAGTATACAAGACAGATGCACTTTGTAAAGGTGTGTTGTTTTGGTGCTACATGTTATTTTCTCTGAAACCATAAAATAAAATACCCTTGATTGCAGATTTGTTCCAAAAAGCTTTATACATATTAAAGTAACAGCACTTTACAGTCAAGGGTTGGAAAATAAAAAACAGTAGAGGGAAGTTCTTTATATTTGAAAACATTTTTGTTCTTTTATTGTATATTTAGGTACGACAGTGACATCGGAAAGGGTTGCGGGAAATGGTATGTGTCCATGCAGTTCATCCAATCAGAGTCTAGTGGGTGTGGTGGGTGTTTTTGCTGGTTGTGTAAGGCAGTGAGGAGATCTGGCCTCCTTACATTCAAATCCAGACCTAACCAATTGAGTCTTGCTAGCTAGCACAATGCTAATCTCGGCCTTTACTGGGAAGGTACAACCAAAGTAGTGCAGCATTGTTAACAGTGAAGACAAACCGATTAGCATGTTTTAATTAGCATCATAGCCTGTTAGCCTAACTGGGAGAACTGGTGGCCAATGTTGGCTTCCATTCACCATTAGCCTAAAACAAATGGCTAGATGGTCCAAATTAGCATGCTGTCATGTTAACCTAACTGGGTAGACTGGCTTTCATTTCCTGTTAGCTAACGCTAGCTTTCATTCACTGTTGGCAATGTTAGCATAAAATGAATGCAAGTCTCTTTTGCGCACAAGTTTAAATCAACATGGAGTCATATTAGCCCAACTGAGAAGACTGGCTTTCATAGTGTGGTAGATAATACTTTATCCTGTTAGCCTAAAATAAACAACAGCCACCTTTAGTGTAGTGTCCCGTTAGCATAACTGGGAAACTGCATTTTATTCCCTGTAAGAGAATATTAGCTTTCATTCACCGTTAGCCCAAAATGAATAAAAGACACTCTTGCTAAGTGGTGCCAGTTAGCATGGTGTCCTGTTAGCATAACTGGGCTGACTGGATTTCATTCCCCATTAGCTAATATTAGCTTCCAGTGAAAGCCACCCTTCCATCTTCATTCCAGTCAGCATAGTGTTCTTTTAGCATAACTGGAAAGACTGGCTTTCACCTCTAGCACTGTTAGCATGAACAACAGCTATTTGTGCTAGCTTTTGCCTAAAGGGCAAACTAGCCTACAGGCCATGGTGGCATCCTTACACTAATCTGTTCAGACTGATGGTCAGAATTAGGATTAATCGTTCAGGTGTTTTGCTAATCTAACTCAACTTTTAGAGTTTAGACAACACCTGCACATTCCAGCCTGACCGTACAGCCAATATAGTGAAAACAAGCTCAGATGATCCACTGTGTGGGTAAAACGTCTCCGTGAATGAATACTGACGTGGTATATTAGCATATGAATGTCCTTAAAAGACATTTCATACAAGCTACTTGCTAAAGAGTCCAGATTTGAATTCAGTTACTGAACCCGAAGTCATTTCAGCTTGTAGTATTATGTAATTATGTAATTATGTAAGTAAAGGCCCTGGCTGAATAGTGAGAACGAGCATGTGGTGTATGTGTCTGTGACAGTGGTGTGATATAACACGGGACTACACCTCACAATGGGGAGAGAGAGAAAAATAAAAAATAAAAAAATAAAAAAAAAAAGTTCTCCGCTGTAGAAGCAGAGGATTCTGGGTAATCTGCTGAGGTATAGTGTAGTCCAGCTCCATAGCACCGTTTACTCACGCGGACAACAACTAACACTACCCGCTTACCCATTTCACAACACGTCCCGGACCCCGTACCGCGACTTCATATGAAAGTGTGTTTCTTTTAAAGGAGCCATCGTTCACACGGATTAGAAAGAGAATTTAAAGGATCTGAATTTGAATACTGTAAACAGCAGAAGCTGTTCATTAGTCCATCCAGACTCCGCCCACAGCAGTATTCTATTGGAGCTTCTGTTGCTTAATGAAACCTTGGCCAAAAAAACGAATCCCGGCATGCTGAAGCTAAAGTTGCTGCGTACGGGTTCCAAATCAAAAGCGACGGTTACTATACAGGCATGTGCCACAGTTAGGGCACCTTGTAAAAAAAGTTCCACATATTTTCCATTTAGGAGCTTTTTTTCCCTCTAAATACGTGAAATTTAGCAAAAAATTGAAGAGAATATTTTGCTAAAGAGAAAGCGTAAAGAAAAATATTCACATATTTGTTCAT
>JAMWET010000747.1:225000-245775 GCA_024036415.1 Prochilodus magdalenae
GAACCTCTGACTGGAGTAGAACACCATCCGGGTATCTCCAGTACACCATGAAGATAGCTCCCCCTGTACACTAGAACCTCTGACTGGAGTAGAACACCATCCGGGTATATCCAGTACACCATGAAGATAGCTCCACCTGTACACTAGAACCTCTGACTGGAGTGGAACACCATCCGGGTGTCTCCAGTACACAATGAAGATAGCTCCACCTGTACACTAGAACCTCTGACTGGAGTAGAACACCATCCGGGTATCTCCAGTACACCATGAAGATAGCTCCCCCTGTACACTAGAACCTCTGACTGGAGTAGAACACCATCCGGGTATATCCAGTACACCATGAAGATAGCTCCCCCTGTACACTAGAACCTCTGACTGGAGTAGAACACCATCCGGGTATATCCAGTACACCATGAAGATAGCTCCCCCTGTACACTAGAACCTCTGACTGGAGTAGAACACCATCCGGGTATATCCAGTACACCATGAAGATAGCTCCCCCTGTACACTAGAACCTCTGACTGGAGTGGAACACCATCCGGGTGTCTCCAGTACACAATGAAGATAGCTCCACCTGTACACTAGAACCTCTGACTGGAGTAGAACACCATCTGGGTTTCTCCAGTACACCATGAAGATAGCTCCACCTGTACACTAGAACCTCTGACTGGAGTAGAACACCATCTGGGTATCTCCAGTACACCATGAAGATAGCTCCACCTGTACACTAGAACCTCTGACTGGAGTAGAACACCATCTGGGTATCTCCAGTACACCATGAAGATAGCTCCACCTGTACACTAGAACCTCTGACTGGAGTAGAACACCATCTGGGTATCTCCAGTACACCATGAAGATAGCTCCACCTGTACACTAGAACCTCTGACTGGAGTAGAACACACTCAAAGACATACACTCATGTACGCTCACACCTAGCGGGCTAATTTAGCATCTCCACTTCGCCTGACTCGACATTTATTGGACTGTAGACGTTTATACCTCTTCACTGTTTCGGTCTCGGGTTTAGAATCTTTACACCCTGAGGATCCATTCTTGTCCCGCTGTCTGTCCCAACAACATTTCCTGTGTCACTAACTGCCACACAACTCCAAAGCGTAACAGAGCCACGCCAATACTCAACAGCTGGCAAGGTGTTCCTTTCATCAAATACTGTTCCACACCTTCCATTACACCACAGCACCAGAGTCGCTGCCTCTATCCAGATGTGATTCAGCATAAAACCTCTCTAGGGTAAAGGCTGACTGGTGGTTCTGCGGTAGCCTGCGCAAGTGGCCTACGTTGGCGTGGTGCGTTGTGCGTTGACGTGGTGTTCCCCAATTATGCCACCAAAATCCTAGCTGGTGATGGGGTTTCTATGCCACTGCCCTGACTTTTTTGGAAAGCAGTGGTAGCTAAAACAAGGCAGGCTGTATTGGAATTAGAGCTAATAGCTGTAGAACAGTTACTTCTTACTTGTGTTGGACCAAGCAGACCAATCACAGCTGGTGGTCTTTGACGTGGGGCACGTCAGACTACAACATGTGGCACGTGGCTTTGTGGAAATGGCATAGATAATATTTAGAAGCATGAACCGGGTTTAACGTGGACAGTGACTGAAGCAGTGTTAAGAGAGTCGTGAGTATAACACCATAGGGACCCAAGAAGGCCCGTAGCAGCAGGTGGACCCACCTGGTGCGGCCACAGGGACACCATTGATGCTGGTCAGCTCCTCCGCCGGCCGCTCCTCGATGACGATGTCCCGCCCGCTCTCCAGACTCAGGTCACATGACGTGCTGGGAGCCGCCACATAGAAGGGTATGCCATGGTGCTTTGCAGCGATGGCCAGCTGGTAGGTGCCCACCTTGTTTGCCGTGTCCCCGTTAGCGACGACCCGGTCGGCCCCGACAACGACAGCTGCACATCCAAACACAGCATAGTCATAAACACCCGACACACAGTACAGACACTCAGGAGTCTTCCTCCAGCTGAACCTGTTAACAGCCACATCAACCGTATCAAATATGAATAGAGGTTCTCGGGATTTGATTGCCGGCACCTGGAACTGTAACCAGAGTAGCACAGCCCCTCACTCACCGGTGATGCTCTTCTCTCTCATGGTGAGCGCAGCCATGCTGTCTGTGATGAGCGTAGCAGGGAAGCCCTCTGCCACGGCTTCATATGCCGTCAGCCTGGCTCCCTGATTATACGGCCTCGTCTCCGTACAGTACATGCGCTTCAGGCGACCCAGAGTGTGCAGAGACCGCACCACACCTACACACACACACCAGAAACACACGCACACACCATTAACATACACAGCAGCACGTTTCCAACTGTACACAATCTCACAATACATCATAAAGGAGCTCCGCTGTAATATTTAATTTATTCATTCAAAAGTTTATATAAACTATACATTAACTATAGACTTTACATTATAAATGTGACATCACTGAGGTCACTGAGGCTGATGGACACAGTAGTACTTTCCAGACACACTGCAAGTCTGTAAGTGCTGATCTCACCACGCCCACTCACCGAGTGCGGTCCCGTATCCGGCGGTGGCCAGGCTGCCGGTGTTGCAGTGTGTGAGGATGGTGACCGAGTCTGTGGGCACTCCTGACAGGATGTGCTGGGCACCGTAGTTTCCGATCTTCTTGTTGTCATTCACGTCTCGCTCCAACATCTCCTCGATGCAGCTAATCACACTGCGGAGGGGCGGGGCCAAGACACAGGGGGGCGGGTTAGTTAAGCTAAAACATTCTCAGATTCACTTTATTGGCAAAGTACATGAACAAGAAATTTGGATTGGTGGAGCTATATAAATGGACAATGCAAACAGTCAATGGTACATAACTAAATACCGATAAATACTGTATACAGCCAGGAAGGGAATCAACACTTCTGACACAAGGCCCCAACGAGGGTCTCAAGACTCTAAATCGGCCCACAAGTTTACTTCTCGTCCAGTTCCCAAAGCACCAACACAAGGCTGATATAGATAACGAGTAATGTTAGCTCATATCCCAACAGCTAGCATATGGCTAACTACTCATGTCCAGCCTGACTGACTCAGTTTGAAGGGGAAACTATATACACCAGATTTTGGGAAACGTCTCTCTTCCAGTGGTGAAACCGCTGATGGTTTAGACAGTTCAGTGTGTTCCTGCCTGGTTTGGTACTTCTTGACAGACGGGGAGTTTTCTGAGCAAAGAGAAGCCTTATGGTGTCCCACAAGGCTCTGTTTTAGGGCCCCTACTGTTTCATATCCCATGAACACAATGCTGCCTGCTCTTTCATGCTGACGACGCTCAGTACGTGTCAGTCCAGCCAGATTCAGCGACACAGCTAAGGCTAACGGATTTTTGGCCAGGAACATACTTTTGTAAGTACCGCTGTTGTGTCGTACGGCCCCTTAAAATAAGGTTGCTGAAATCCTCCTTGTAAGACCCAAAAGGTTTCAGCATGACCGAAAGCTAAAAGACCGTAACCCTGGACGCTATCAGTAAAGGCATTGCTGATATCAGTACATTCCTGCCCATGATAAGACACGTGGTGTCCTTGAAAGACGGCGAGAGAGGAGCTCATCTTTTGTGACTGCCGGATTAGACTACCGTAACGTTGTACTGGCTGCTTGCCCTCCAAGTATGTTTTCACACATCATGAATACTTGAGTGCGTCCCCAGGAGCGTCCCTGGGCTTGTTTGGGGGGAGGGACTCCTTTAAGCTGGTTTTCCATACACAGGAATTCCATCTGAAGTAGAGACTGACTGCTCAGTTCCATACCTCACTTTTCTGCGCTGATCGCTTAAATATCAAAATAACTACGTTTGTGGCCCATTTTGCTGAAAAAGCCTTCCTCATTCCATAAGAGCCTTCCGTCTCTTCCACAATCCACCAAAGTCCTTTGCCTGCCATCATGTAAAAAAACAAAAAAAACAAAAAAAACCAAAAAAAAAACCACAAAGTCGAAGCAATCCCATTATAAAATGATCCAATCATGCTACTTCACGAGGCACTAGGACAGATGGTGTTTTACAATACAGGACCGCAACCATGCCGAGACCTTTCACACTTTCTGCACTGACCACAGGGTCTTGTTAATTTTGTTTTTAAAAATTAAAAAAAAAAAAAAAATTGTAAATGTCTAAATGTCTGAGTTCTGGCAGATCCTGCAGCGCTTTTCAACCACAAATCTCAAACTGCTTCCTTTCAGGCTTCTTAGAACCTTGGTGCTATTCAGGGAACCAGTTGCATTTTCTCCAGTTTCTATTGGAACCAGGGAACGTTAAAGACAGAGGGCGTTCTACATTGGAAGTAAACAGTAGCACCAGGACGGCAGAGCGTGTAGTTCACCTCCGAGCTTTGTGCTGTTACTCCAGATGTTTGTTTACACCCAGAAAGCAAACAGGGATCAACCACTGGAGATAAGAAGACGTAGAAGAGGGTCTTCAGTAGACCACTGCAGGCTCCTCAAAGAGTGTTGCCATTGTTGCCTTCTCCTTCCTCAACAACCGACACACCCACAGATGCCCTCACGGTTCATGCTGAACAACCTACTGTTCTTTGGCTCCAGCTGGTAATGAACCCGTGTGGTTTTGGTGGAAATGCACCAAATGGTTCAAAGGCCAATGCTAAACTCAATGCCCATCATAGCCCATCTCGACCACTTCCCTCAGCAGAGGCAGGCTTACTGCAAGCTCTCGGGATCTCCCACAGCTTAGCTGGCAGACGGTTATTTCTCTATATGGTTCCTAAACTCCGGGATAGAGGCCCAAGCTCAAAAAGCTTTCAGATTTAAAGACACAGGCCTGGACATACCACCGGACAGATGCACAGACACACGCGCTCACACTTACACCTAGGGGGCGCAATTTAGCATCTCCAGTTCACCTGACCACATGTCTTTGGACCGTGGGTGGGAACAGGAGCACCTGGAAGAGGAAACTCACACAGACACGGGGAGAACATGCAAACTCCACACAGTAGACACCCTAGACGTGCTAGCAATGGAACCCAGTTCCCTCTTGCTGTGTGCCAAGCACTAGGATAGGTTTCCACACCCTGTGACCCAGAAGGATTCTCCTTCTTCTAATTGTGCGGTTGGTGTAAAGACGGAATCTCATCCATGTTCTATGCATGTTCACCAAGTCCTAGATACATAGAGCTCACTATTAGTAGTACCAGTAGAACTGTTAAGGCGAACCTGGGCTCCCCCCACCCCCATACCTTTCTCTGAGCGGGTCTCCGCTCTTCTCCATGCTCTCGTTCTCCGTAAACTCCATCAGCTCGCGTGCGGCTCGGCCCATGTTTACAGCGGTGGGCCTCGCCGAGGTCAGGTGGCACAGCGACTCCCTGATAAAGCTCACGGGGTCTTCACCCCCGGCTCCTGCCCGCAGCTCCACGGCAAGGCTCAGGCAGCCCACGATAGCGATGGCAGGAGCGCCTCGTACCTGAGGAGTCAAAGGTCAAAGAGGTCAGCAAGGATAGCAGCACCTGTTTAGGAAAGCAGTCAAGCATCTGTTCTTCGGTTCTGAGAGAGTCCGGTTCATCACTGCTACCACACAGGCCTTTAACCAGCTACAGGGCTGCCAGGGCACACTCATGAACACGGTACCTCCAGCATTTAGTCCCAGTTTCATCCAGACATGCAGAGAAACACCTCCTGTAACTATCACCTTCACCAAACCGATAATCCTACAGGTCCACATACCGGGCCTCGCTCCTCAGTACCTCGGTGCACTTATCTCGTACTATGAACCGACACATGAACTCAGATCGCAAGGTGCTGCTCGCAAGGCGCAGCTCACTAGTACCTAGAACTAATAAAGCTACAACAGGTGGCAAAGCCCCCCAGCTTTAGACTAACCCTCCAGTCAGTGTTCGGGACTCAGACACAGCCCCAGTCTAGGCTTAAAGCCGACCTGTTCAGTGGAGCTCTCTGTAATTAGATCCCTGCTACTCTCAGTCCTCCTGTCAGAGCGAACCGTCTGGGTGGTGTTCTTAGCTGGAGCTGAGCTACTGCCCCATCTCTGTGGTCCGCTGTGGAGCTACTGCCCATCCTGTGTGCTCTGATGCTGCTGCTTCATCTGCCTGAGCTGGGTCCACTGCCTGCCTGTACTGCTGACCAGTTAGCCTACCATGAAGGTTCTCCTTGTCTAGCGCTGTGAGGGACCTCACCTGCACCCCCCATACCCATCCAACCATCCTGCTATTTAAATTACAGACTGATCAGACATGTCTTCCTATGCCTCACAAACATCCAACACTTCTCCTAAAACCACTCAACACCTGTCCTATTAACCGCCTGTAATAAAGCTCTGATCCGTGTTGTGTTGGTTGCTATTCGGGGGAGGATGGGTTCCCGTTTTGAGTCTTGGTTCGGTTCCTCTCGAGGCTTCTTCCTCTTGCCTCCTTGCCACTGTCGCCTCTTATGAATGCACTTGACTCGACTCGGCGTATGTGTTTTATCTGTTATTTGGAGTTTGAAGAAGATCTGGTCTCTTAATGCCAAACTCATGTAGAAGAACAGTAATGAGTTCACCAGCTTCCAAGCAGCACTGTACATGGCTTCCAGTGTGCGGTACAGTCAAAGGTTGAGGTCGCAGCGTAGGGCAGTGTTTACCGATAATGGTTTGCCAAAGAATTCCTCAGCAGATGAGGCAACTGAGGGGTTTTCAGGCCTTAATGCAGATTCAGAGATTTCCCTGGATTTCCTGAATCTTTTGATAATAATAATAATAAATATTAATAGGGCATTTATCGATATCTGCAGATCAAAGAGCACAAGTTAGACAGACCTAAGCTGACAAACAGGAGTTCTGTTGGAGCACGGCTAGTCTGTGCGGTTCTGTTAGAGCACGGCTAGCCTGTGCGGTTCGGTTGGAGTTTGTTGGAGCACGGCTAGACTGTGTGGTTCGGTTGGAGCACGGCTAGTCTGTGCGGTTCTGTTAGAGCACGGCTAGCCTGTGCGGTTCGGTTGGAGTTTGTTGGAGCACGGCTAGACTGTGTGGTTCGGTTGGAGCACGGCTAGACTGTGTGGTTCGGTTGGAGTTCAGTTGGAGCACAGCTAGCCTGTGCGGTTTTGATGGAACACGGCTAGTCTGTGCGGGTCTGTTGGAGTTCTGATGGAGTTCTGTTTGAGTTCTGTTGGAGCACAGCTAGCCTGTGCGGTTCGGTTGGAGCACAGCTAGCCTGTGCAGGTCTGTTGGAGAACGGCTAGCCTGTGCGGTTCGGTCGAAGTTTTGTTGGAGCATGGCTAGCCTGTGCGGTTCTGTTGGAGCACGGCTAGCCTGTGCGGCTCGGTTGGAGCACGGCTAGTTCAGTTAGAGCAGGAGTGGTATGCGCTCCCTGCCCAGTTCGTTTGAGTTCTGTTAGCGACAGCTAGCCTGTGCGTTCCTAGCACCTAGCTTTATGTTCTGTTGGAGCACGGCTAGCCTGTGTGGCTCGGTTGGAGCACGACTAGCCTGTGCGGCCCGGTTGGAGCACGACTAGCCTGTGCGGCCCGGTTGGAGCTTCTGTCTTTATGACATCGCTTTCTGGGAAAGGTCATGGACATCATTTCCAAAGGCCATAACATCATGCGGTTATGACATCATGCGGCTATGACATCATGTCTCTGGTAAAGGCTCTTCCTTTATGACATTATACCACTGCAGCCACTGTTCCGTGGAAAGGGCAAGTGGGCCAGCGCATAATTCAGACATTAATGAAGGCATTATGACATCATACACCTAATGACATCATAGCCTGTCAGACCCCGTCTGCAAGCTTGTTGTGGACTTCTCTCTTCTGCACTTTCGGCTGGAGCGCCAGAGGGAAAAGGGCTGACAGAGAGAGGAGCCTTTAATGAAGGTGGGAGGGAGGAGCGGAGATGAACTCCAACAGAAGAGGGGAGGGCAGGAGGGAAGGAGGGAGCTGGCTTCATTAATAATGCATGGAGCTGGTTTGCTGTAATGTTGTGCAACGTGCACCATCGCCGAGCGAACCAGCGTTTACAGCTCACAGACAACCGGACCCCGCGCGGAAACACACGGCTGCAGATCAGAGACTTTGTGGTTTAGCCAAAAACCTGGAAACGAGTGTTTTAAACGAGTGTGGTGACAGTCTCTTTCAGAAAGCTCTCCTCTCAGAGGTCCCAACTATATGAACGTAGCTCAGTTATGTCATATCTCCATTCAGGAGAGCAGCAGAGTCAGTACATCACCGCTGTCAGAACCAGTGCCGATTCTAGAGTCTGTTCGGGGCCCTAGGCAAACATTCACAGGGGCCCCTCCAACCAGCGGCCCTCATCATGTTATAAATAATCTGACATCAACAAATGTTATTTTTTTTTCATAAGCCATAAGCACACATGACCAATAAAGCTCTTATTAGTCAATTAATATTTATTTATTAATATTTAAATATTAACATTGTTAATTAAACATGTCCCCTTGTGGCCCTCCACCGTCCTGTGGCCCTAAGCTGCTGCCTGCCTTGCCTTGCGGAAAGCGCCGCGCTTCTGGCCAGAGTAAAGCCTCGTATTCCCCAAATTATCATTTATCTTTAGTTTTAATGTAAAACAAAAGAACCAGACTGTACACACAAACTCGGCCCCGCCCCCTCTCGCTCACCAGTGCTGGGAGACGCAGTACAGAGGAAGAAACGTCCCGTCTTTAAAGCTCAGTTAAAGAAGGATTTTTCACCAAGTGGTATAACAGAAGCAGACCTGATCTGATCCTACAGCATCTCATCTCGAGTTGGGTCATCCTGAACTACTCAGCAAGCAAGCAGCTACACACACATAGCTGAGACACAAACATGCAAGTTCACCACCAGTGCTGATGTAGAGAGATCCAACGGGTGATAACCTGGACACTGTGATTATTGCGAGAGCGGGTGATAACCTGGACACTGTGATTATTGCGAGAGCGGGTGATAACCTGGACACTGTGATTATTGCGAGAGCGGGTGATAACCTGGACGTTGTGATTATTGCGAGAGCGGGTGATAACCTGGACATTGTAATTATTGCGAGAGCGGGTGATAACCTGGACGTTGTGATTATTGCGAGAGCGGGTGATAACCTGGACGTTGTAATTATTGCGAGAGGGGGTAATAACCTGGACGTTGTAATTATTACAAGAGCGGGTAATAACCTGGGCGCTGTGATTATTGCAAGAGCGGGTGATAACCTGGACATTGTAATTATTGTGAGAGCGGGTGATAACCTGGACATTGTAATTATTGCGAGAGCGGGTGATAACCTAGAGGTTGTAATTATAGCGAGAGCGGGTGATAACCTGGACGTTGTGATTATTGCGAGAGCGGGTGATATGACGTTATGGACGTTACGATTGTGAGAACGCCCCCTGCTGTTTATCACAGCATCTCCGCTCCACAGTTTCAGTTTCTATTTCCCAAACTCCTCAGCTGCTATGTTTGCCGTGTTCTGTTTTTCCTCCTAGTAAACACGTTTAGCTTTGTCTCCTTGATAAGGACCTGGTCACTGTTAACCAGAAGAACAAGGAGACTTTAAACACTGCTAAAAACCATTTACCCAATATACCAGCCGTCCAGTCACAACTACCTCCTGTATGTGAATCCTCATCTACATGTTGAAGGAAACCCTATATTCGTTTAACTGAAAGTGCTTATGGCATCTCACAAGCGGCGCCGACTTCCCACGTCCCACTCCGATAGAAAATCCTGAGATCTTGATCATGTATCGCCACTCAGCCTAAAAACACTGAGATATGATTTTAGGTCTATATCGTCCCAGCCCTAGTTACTGTGCTGTGCTGGGAGGATGGAGGGGTTAGTGGGGGTCTGTAAGTCTACCATAAAGTGAAAGTGATCTGCCTGCCATCCCAGCCGTTCAGCAGCACTGAGCAGCAGTTCTTCCGGGTAGTTTGTTCAGTAAAAGAGCATTCGCCCTCAAAGTTTCATCACCATCATCATCATCATCACCACCACCACCATCCCGGTTTCTAAGCCTGAGCTAGCTGTTGTACGTAAACACAGCTCAGTGCAAACAACACACCATTCACACGTAAAAGAATCCGGGGCTCTGACGTCACAATGGAAAAACCGGATCGAACCATGACATCATAATGAAAAGCCGCGTCGAACGTGAGAGCACCGTATCGCTCCACCTCCTCCGCGTCCTGCCCAGTTTCACTATCATGAACGACCGCTGCTATTGTGCCGCATGTCTGAACTGCATGGTCATAATGTAAGACCTGCGAGCGAGCGAGCGTGCGTGTGCGCGCGCGCTCTCCACGCATCCGCTCCAACGTCAGGCGCGTAGACGTTAGCTCCGGCTCGAGCTCGCGCGGCTATGCAAATCAGCCACACTGACGGCACGAACAAAAGCGCGACCCCCGCGCTCCGGCTCGCGCTGCAGCACAAAGAAACATCTGCTCTCGCGCCGCTGCTACAGCAAGGCCTCGCGCGGCGGCTGTGGCGTTTTGGTGGGGGGATTGTCTGGTAAAGGAGGTGCAGCCCCGCTCCCCTCCTCTCCTCTCCTTACCTTCATGCTCTTGATGGCCTCATATCCGTCCTGCACCGAGCGGATCTCCTCGTACACCGTCTCGTGCGGCAGCAGTAGCTGGTTGAGGATCTGCAGAGACCCGGCCCGGTACCGGATCGCCTCTAACGTCATGTCCCGCGCGCTCCTCGAGCCTTTTTATTCTGTGTTAGGAAACAAACGCGGCGGCGCCGCCGAGCTGAGCTGAACCTCGTTTCTGAAAGAAGCCGACAGAGCCAGGCGCGCGGGAGCAGTCAGTCCGTGGTTCGCCGTGCTGGGGGGCGGGCGGTCGGTCGGGCAGGCGGGGGGAGGTTTTGGGGGGCGATTTAAAGGGCCACACGGTTCAAACGCAGCTGCACAGGACCAGCCACAACACACGGAAGCACGTGCTCACTCCAACAGGAAGCACGGAGGCCTGGCCACGCCCTCCCGACAGCCAGCCCCCTTTAAAGCAGACCAGCCCTGAGAGGAGTTGGTGCCTTTATCACTGGCATCATCCGTCAAAATCAAAAGACATCAGCAATCAAGGAACCGCCCACATGACCTAGAACCAGATTCATAACCAGACAGACATCACTGTTTCACAAACAGGGATTTGGATGTTTACATCCACGAATATGGGATTCAGCTAGCAGTAAAATAAAGTGAATGGTGCATTCCATTTGAAAAGACAAATCAGAATTTCTGAGTTTCGGGAATTTCAGAGTATAGGAATGCCTTCATGAGTCAAACTTCTTACTTGGAAACTCAGGAGGCCCAACCAATAAAATCCAAGATGGCTCCACCGCTCATCATAGCCGTATTTTACTGTTAGTTATGGTGCTTTCCTTTAAGCTTCGAAGCTGGATGTCGGAGCTGGGAATGTCGGATGTCGGTGCTGAGTTGATTGTACTCCCAGTAGAGTAAAAGACTGAGCAGGATGGTTTGCTCACTATAACCAGGTTAGCTGTTAGCTGCTAGCGTTAGCACTACCAGTGGATAACTGGTAGAGTATCCTGTGAATCCAAACACAGAAGAGTCATGATAATATCAGTGGGGCGTTTCCACGCCTATCAGAGAGACTTTGTGGTTTAGCCAAAAACCTGGAAACGAGTGTTTTAAACGAGTGTGGTGACATCTACAGTCTCTTTCAGAAAGCTCTCCTCTCCTCTACGAGGTCCCAGCTATATGAACGTAGCTCAGTTGTGTCACACCTCCATTAAGGCGGGCAGCAGAGTCAGTACATCACCGCTGTCAGAACCAGTGCCGATTCTAGAGTCCGCTCCGGGCCGTAGGCAAACATTCACAGGGGCCCCTCCAACCAGCGGTCCTCATCATGTTATAAATAATCTGACATCAACAAACATTTTTTTTCATAAGCACACATGATCAATACAAGCTCTTATTAGTCAATTAATATTTATTTATTAATATTTAAATATTAACATTGTTAATTAAACATGTCCCCTTGAGGCCTTCCACCGTCCTGTGGCCCTAAGCTGCCGCCTGCCTTGCCTTGTGGCAAGCGGCGCCTCTGGCCAGAGTAAAGCCTTGTATTCCCAAAATTATAATTTATCCTCAGTTTTAATTATAAATCAAAGAAAACCAGACTGTACACACACTCGGCCCCGCCCCCTCTCGCTCACCAGTGCTGGGAGACGCAGGTCTAGAGGAAGAAACGTCCTGTCTTTAATCCCATGCTTTAGTTTTTAAATACTGCACCCACTGTGATCATTTTACCCAGAGTTTCCTCTGAATTAAGGTGGTTTAGCAGTCAAAATACAAACAAGGCTACATGCTACGAGCTAACTCTCCTGCGCTTTGAAATGGCACCTGCTAATAAACCCTAAACCTTTATCTCAGACCAATACCGGCTACTCAAACTCCTCTGCTACTGCTAAAGCAAGCCAACTACCCCATTTCACAGTCTGCTGGTTTGTGTGGAGTATTTATTATTTAGTATTTTAGTATTTTGGTCTTAGGGTGCCAGATTAGCGTGCAGTGTTAGCTAGCATGCAATAAGTGTATTTAAAGTGAATCCAGACACATTTAAAATCTGCACCACAGGATGTGATAGCAGCTATTTCTTAAAAACCTAGACAAAAATAGACAAAAATAGAAGTACCAATTTTTAAATTTTAGATATATACAGCCTTCAGCCTTAATTTAGATTGACTTTAGGTTTAATAATCTTTATTGTTGAGGTGCTTGAATATTTTTACATCAGTGTTTGAAACTGATGTGTTGATAGAAACCTGAGCCTGCCTAAATGAACCATTCATGCTAATAAATCGGTTTTAATGTTAGAATATTGTTTTCACTGTCGGGTTCAGGACGAAAACCTCGTAACAGTCTAATAAAGAAACCTAGAGATAGCTGGACCTGCACTGTGATAATGCTTCTAGTATTTTCACCGTGAGACATTAGTGCCACATTAGCTACACTAACACTAATGTTGGCCCAAACTCAGAGTATGTGTTTTATTCCTGGAGTGTTAGCCTGTTAGCTCATTAGCTTTCTGCTAACATGCCCAGCCTACCCTAGCGCAGGTAGAACATATTCACCTATAGAGGAGGGCAGTTCTTCCTCTGGGTATAGACTTCAGCAGTAGCTGGGTTTTTTGTGACAGTGCTTGGAGCCACATCCACACATCCTTTGAAGCTCCTGCTGCCTTTACGTCCTCATGTTGCCATCCTTGCATTATTTTCATTTTCATTTAGCGACGGCAACAAACCGAATGACGACTCAGGGAGCCAAGACAGGCAAGCACCATTCCTTTGACTGAGCTAAACCAGTAATGAATGATGATTCTGTTCCCTGACCAGATATTTCAGCCTTAATCTCGGAACACTGCGGTCACATGGAAAATAAGGCGGATAAAGGAGATTAGCTCTCCTCAGGCCTGTATTTTGTCAGAATCGGTTGTACATTTCTAATTAGCGGCTCCGGAATATATACCAGTGTGTAAGACTGCTATCCCTCAGTTGTTTCTTCTTCTTCTTCTTCTTCTTCTTCTCTTTAATTACCACAAAATAATGAATGTTTTTCCTGATAGAAATGAATTAGTTGCAACAGTTCACAATCAACAGCTGATTAAGCATGTGGGCCACAGTAACAGCCACTTATCAACACATTTGCAAACCAGCAGACTGTTAAATAGGGTTGTTGGGTTGCTCTAGGAGAAGTAGATGAGTGGGAGTAGCCGGTGTTGGTCTGAAAAAAGTGCTGAGGTTTAATAGTAGGTGCCATTTTAAAGCACAAGAGCGTTAGCACGTAGCATCGTTTGTATTTCGACTGCTAAATCACCTCAATTGAGAGGAAACTGGGTAAAATGACCACAGGTCAGAAAAAAAGGGAATTTGGAACTTCACCAGCAGATCACCTAAAACCCCATAGTCATGCGTGAGCCTTGGGTCACCAGGCCCAATGGCAAGGGTTGACTAAAGTCCCCCTCAGTGTGAAGCTGTGGAGCAGTGGAAATGTGTTATCCGGAGTGATGGCGCTCCATCCAGTACCTTTGGGAGCTGAAGCTGGAGTGACCTAGAACTAATCATCCAACATCAGTGTGTGGCAACACTCAATCAGATCCTTACAGCAATGTTCCTTACCTGTAGTGTAAAGCCCTTCCATTAGAGTAGACGCTGTTAAAGCAGCGAAGGAGGACTAAACCACTTATTAATACCCTTAATGAGCAGCCATCTAAAACTGCTGGACAGAAGGTGGACATTGTTAGCTTGTGTGATGGTTATGCTGTCATTCCCCTGTTCGGGCAGTGTCTGAGCTCATGGTGAGTTTTAGGCTCTAAACTTCCTCTACTAACTGGAATATTATCCAACAGATCACTAAGCACGGTTGTAAGTCGCTCTGGATAAGAGCGTCTGCTAAATGCCTTAAATGTAAATGTAAAATTCCACTGGAAAATGTGGATCTCCTGACCACTGAACTTCTGACATGGAAAGAGACGGAGAGAGCAATAAACAAACCGGTTCAACAGACTCCAAACACAAACCTGCTGACTTCTGCATTTTAATAAGTCATCATAAGTCGTTTGCCCAAAATAAAACGGTGCCATTCTGCAGTAAATATTAACAACAGACATCATAGCCATCACCACAGATACATAGAAGATTAAGGTTGCTTTCAAAAATACACTGCATACATTAATACATACATTTGCACTGATTGCCATAAACATAATGGGGGGAAAAAAACAACAACATGGTTAAAAAAGGAAATAAAAAACGTTATACCCCCAAACCTTCTGTAATTCATTTGAACTTAGTAAGAGCAAAAAAACAGATAGAGATATTTTGTTTTGTGATTGTCCCAGACGACCTAGTCATAAATAATTCGAAATTAGGAACTTTAGACCAACAGATAAACTCTGAACCATAAATAAATGTCATTCTGTTGCGACGTTTCTGCAGCCTACACCATTTCCCTTGCATTTTGTGATCTAGAACTTCATCAAATAATTTTCTTCCCAGCCAAACTACCTATTACCCAGCCCACACCAGTCCGCCGCCCAACATCTCAAGAAGACCTTCATTAAGTAGGACTTTAATTATAGCCTTATAACATAAACCAATAGAGACTACTGTCCAATAGAAATGCTCCGTAGCTACCGGTTACTGATGTAGAGTACTGTTTCAGTCTGTAATGCTAATCTTGCTAACAACGAATGAAATTAGCATGTTGAAAGTCAGTGCCAAATCCAACCGGATACTCACATTGGCGGTAACATTAGCATGTATGGCTAAACTTGCGCTACTGCGGTCAGGGAAGGTTTACTAGCCTGCTGTTTTGCTTAGAGGCCTTTGCTAACGGCATGGTTAACGGTGAGAGTCCCCAAGTGATAAGACACGTCATGTATGCTAGTTTTCTAGTAGGTATTGAGTAGCTGAACTACCCATGCTCCACTCACAGGTGCACTCTTTCCTACCTACCGCTGCAAGTTCTAGAAAGTTGGAAATTGAGCTCAATCAGAAACTGTAGTTTGTCAATAAAAGTGAATCACTGCATCGAGTTTCCAGTTTTAAACGGTACGCTGCCAAGCGAGACCGTGTTGTTTTAGCTAGTCAAAACCAGCTAGTATGCTGCCGTGCTAACGTTAGCCTCAAAACAGCGCACAGGGTATGGTTGGCTAGACTCAGTGTTGTAGTATAGTTTCCATCTTGTCTCGGTACCAACCTCATTTCAGATTGGTCTCCAAGGTGGACTGAGGTAACTGGAAGTTTCACAATTAACAAGACCAGAGAAAACCGAATCTAACAGTCCCTCAGCTGCACATGGACTCCCTGCTCAACACAGTTCTTCACACTACGTCCCTAACAAGCATGCTATGTGGTAATATACACTGTATAATTCGCACTGGGAATGAATGTACATGGTCACGGCTGAATTTGGTCTCGTATCTAGCGGTCTTGACTACAGGACTAGTGCAGGGTGAACCAACGGATATATGTAAACATGACATTACGTGTAAATGTAAAACGGCAGCTTCCAAAGAGCGCACATGTGGGCGGAGCCTGGACAGGTCAGTAAGAAGCCTTAAGCCACAAAAAAGGCCTCCAGTTTAAGGAGTTAAAGTGCTACTGGAGTGTTACGCTCAGTGAGAGCTGAAGTACAAAGTACAAACAGGAATACACATACCCCGCCTCATTCCCTCTCTCCCTCTCTCTCTTTCTCTCCCTCCCTCATTATATCAGACAACAAAGAGTTTAAGCTCTTTCTAAGATGCTACCCATCTGTTCCTCTACCCTCTTGAAGCCCCCTACTTCACATTCATTCTCCCCCTACAACACCCCTGTCAATCAAAGGTCACCCGGGCAACCAGAAAGGAGGGGGGGTTAATCCCTGATTATTAAGGGACTGGACCCCCCCCCACTCCAACACATGCACAGCCGCTTTAATTTCACCCCCAGGGTGTCTGCATTAGTCCCCTATCACAGCAGTCCGGGCGTGCGAGGCTGGATTAAGCTGCAGAGAGTGAGTGTACTGTAGAGGCCCGATTACACTTACACTGCTATTATACACACGCAGCTCTCAGAGGATTTACAGCCCGCGCACACACGCACACGCAAACACTCGCGCGCACTCGCACACACTCACATACTGTCACGCACTCACTCACTCACTCACTCACTCACTCACTCACTCACTCACTCACTCACTCACTCACTCACTCACTCACTCACTCACTCACGCACTCACGCACTCACTCACGCACGCACTCACGCACTCACTCACGCACTCACTCACTCACTCACTCACTCACTCACTCACTCACTCACTCACTCTCACACGCACGCGCACGCACACACTCACATATGGTCACACACACACACACACTCTCACACATACATGCACACTCTCACACACACACACACACTCTCTCTCACACACACACACACCCTCTCACACACACACACACTCTCTCAGACATTCTCAGACACTCTCAGACACTCTGGTCTGCTACTCGACCCGAAATATTGATCGGTTCTTTTTGAAGACATGAGGCTCGGCTTTGTGTCCTAATCATTCTTCATGTCCTGGATGTGTTTTTGTTTAGAGGATTGTGGCTCCAGAAATACTGTTCTCTCTCTCTCTCTCTCTCTCTCTCTCTCTCTCTCTCTCTCTCTCTCTCTCTCTCTCTCTCTCTGAGAGGCATGTGTTGGCCTTGTGGATCTTCCTCTGTAATCAGACTCATTCAGAGTGGGTCTGGAGTAAAACGACCCGCTCTAGAGAAACTGGCAGAGTCAGGATTGTTCACAGTGGTGGTGAATGGAACCAGACGTCCACCTATAAAAGCTGCCTCATAGAGAGTTATAGCATGGTTATGACTACACTGCGAGAAGTCTGACACATTGATTGTTCGGTAGTTTTGAAAACACTGAGGGTGTTTATTCACTAGACTGGATTATTCACTAGTTTCCCATCATCAATAGTCCACATAAACACTCAGAGGACACGGTCTATATTAGTGTTATAGACATGGAGACCCCCGGTTCCCATCACCACCAGCACCGCTGCTGTAAAGAACATCTGAACCGTCTCACACCAAACCCGCTCTAAACGACTCCGTTTCCTTCTTAATGGTGTAATTATGCACACATTTGGAAAAACTGGTGTAAGCTTGAACAGCGCGAGTGCAAAGGGCAACGGAGATACAGCTGACCAGACCAGGCGGGGTGGCGTTTTCAGTCGAGTACAAACAGAGTGTTATTAGTTTCAGATCAGGCTCGGCTTCAACTTGATGCCTGTGCAGACCTCAAATACACAGACACACCAGCATAAGCTTGAAGACTGTGCCATGTGTAGCATGAGTGGGGGAAACAGAGTGAAAGAGAGAGAGAGAGAGAGAAAGAACGAGAGTGTAGGAGTCAAAGAGACACGGACAGAGAGCAAAGCACTAATGAACACTAATGAAATGTCATTTGCAGAACTGTAGTGTATAGTAAAGGTGCACCTGCTCCAACATTCATATCACGTCTCGTGACCAGTATCTGTATATTCACCAGATCCACAGTTGGGACATTTCCCTAACGGTCACAGAACCATCCTGTCACTGTCGTAAGGAAACCTCACCTCCGCAATGGGAACTTAATAAGGACAGGAAATGACTCTTATCAATGTGATGTAGAGAAAACAAACAAACAAAAACCCCATTTGAAATGTGTTTCCCAATTTTCTGTCAGCCCCTTCGTCACAGAATCACAGTCCCTACATTGTAAAGAGCAGCTGGCGTCAGGTTCTCTGTCGTATGACAGAGATGACATCCTTTGTGACATCACAGAGGAAGTCATCCATTATGACATTACTGGGTGTAAAACGACTCAAGGGCTGTTGTTTATAGTGTCACGTGACAAAAACGCCATAAAGGAGAGCATCTGCTAGAGTGCATGTCATGTACATACAAATACCTGACAGACGTCGTGCACTCTGATTGGACAGAAACCCAACGATCTACATTCTGGAGTGGTGCTGTGGTCGCGATATGTGCATCCATGTCTACTATGTAGCTATCTATCCATCAGTTCTGATGCTTTGCTGCTGGTGCAGGACTACGAAAGCCTACATCTGTGACATCTGTCGACCGCAGCCTCTAGTTCTCGAGCAGCGCTCGTCTCCTGGACTGTAAAATGGCCTTAGGAAGGTATGAGGTTTTCTTACAACAGTGATGTAATCCATTATGACATCACCGGGGGAGAAATGTACTATGTTGTCAGACAAATAAAAAAAAAAAAAAAAAACAAAAAAAAATAAAAAAAAAAAAAAAAAAAAAAAAAATAAAAAAAAAAAAAAAAAAAATAAAAAAAAAAAATAAAAAAAATTAATAAAAAATTTAAATAAAAAAAAAAAATTATTCATAACACATAGCAAAAATCCTGATAGCCTGTCACAACGTCACCCATTATGACATTGCAGGGTAATCATCCATTATGACATCATAGCGGAACCATCCATTATGATGTCACAGTGGAATCACCGATACAGGAATCACCTATTGTGGCATGCGATATGACGTAATGATATTTCTGAGCATCTTGAATATGGACTGATTAGGACTCCACGGACGAAAGGCAGCTGAGGGTGGACCACATCTTGTTTATGACGACGTTTATATGTTTGTGTGAGAACAGTTTTTCAGCCCACAGTGCAATTTCAGCCCTAATAAACCTTCACATAGCACGCCTTCTCCGGAGCGAGTCCATCTGAGAGAGAGGGAGAGAGAGAAAGAGAGAGAGAGGTGCATGTTGAAGTGAAAGGATACATTATGAAAGTTGTGTGCATCTTTTTGCAGCCCCAGTGTTAAGTGAGTAAACTTACCTCGGCCTCTACCATTTTAAGCCTACCCAGAGCGTCTTTAGCTGCCTCCTGCAGAGAGAGAGAGAGAGAAAGAGAGAGAGAGAGAGAGAGAGAGAGAGAGAGAGATAGAGGAAGAGAGAAAGAGAGCGAAAGAGAGAAAAAAAAAAAAGATCATCACTGTTTATTACATGTGACTGAAAGCATTACACAGCAGCTCTGTGGTACTGACTTACTCTGTTCCCTTCATCGGAAAACTTCTTCACTGAATCCCTGAGACCATTCGCAAACCTCTTCAGCACACTGTCATATTCTGAGAGAGAGACAGAAAGAGGTAGAAAGAGAGAGAGACAGAGAGAGAGAGAGAGACAGACAGAGAGAGAGAGAGAGAGACAGAGAGAGAGAGACAGAGAGAGAGAGACAGAGAGAGACAGAGACAGAGAGAGAGAGAGAAAGAGAAAGAGTGAGAGAGAGAAAGAGAGAGAGAGAGAGAGAGAGAGAGAGAGAGAGAGAGAGACAGAGAGAGACAGAGAGAGAGAGACAGAGAGAGAGAGACAGACAGATTCTTGACTCATCACATTTATTAAACTAACTTCACCTTCACTGATGTACCTGGAGAAACTGTTTGAGTTTTATTTTTGGCCATAAAATGGGCTTCTTGTTGATTCTAACATTACGACCTGGATGCAGCTGAATTCACCACATTTAAAATTATGATTAAACACAAACGGGGGGAGGGGGGCTGGGGGGGGCTTCAGCCCTGGAGATAGCTGGTGGGGGCCGGGGGTGCGGGGGGGGGGGGGGCGAAGGATCTTTTTGTGCCTCGGCTGTATGGCCGGATATGTTGGTGAGTGCAGAAAATCGCTACTGCAGTGGCGCTGATGATCCCCTCTCCAGGTAGGATTTCTGCCAGTGCAGTCTGTGGCACACTTCTTTATGCTGGTTTATCAGGTCTGGTGGCGGATCACGTCTGTTTTTCTTATATTCTACAAGCTTTAAAGAGGAAAGGAAACCGATATAAAACCCACCCAACCGAACGCATAACGCCAAATCTCCAGCGAACCAACACACACGCTCACCTTTCTCTCAAATCTCTCTTTGTCGTAGTTGAGGAGGCTGAAACTGTGGAGCTTGTATTGAGGAGGGGAACGACTGAAAACAGACAAAAAGATTTGTATACACACCAATCTCTGTCTCTTGAGTCATATACAGTACATTTCCTGTCAAAATCACAACATAATCAGTTACACACACACACACACACACACACACACACACGTACCTGGGTTGACTGTTATTTCCGTGATCATTTCGGGGTTTAGATTTGGGTGAGGGTGCCTACAGAACAGAAATATAATAATGAGTGTGCACTGCTCACTGCTGACTGTTTTCCATGCAATATCTCCAAAGTAATAATAAAGATAAGAAGAAGAAGGTGACAAAGAAAAAGAAAAAGAAGAATAAAAGAGGAAGAAGACGAG
>JAMWET010000748.1:0-90000 GCA_024036415.1 Prochilodus magdalenae
AAACTTGACCAAACAAACCAATCAAAAACAAAGCCCAATGGTCTTTGCGAAGTCCTTTGGGATTTCCCTCCTGTGGGGCAGTCAGGGTGAAGAAGTCATGGAAAACCAAACTCCTCAGTCGTCTCTAACATTCCCTTTTTCAAGACCCAACAGCGGCCCCTACAGAACTCCAGCTGAGCAGTGGGTCCTCCATGGAGTTCTCTGTTTAGGGCAGCACCATCGGGCAGAGCGGCTGCACCACGCAGGACTACATGCACACAGACCTGGTTACCACGACGGTCCCTTAACACCACCGGTCACCGGTCACCAAAAGACTGCAGTTGGTGTCGTACCAGACTGGTCAGGAAAGTTAGTGACTCAGAATGGCCCAGCGGGAGTCATCTTCAGTAGTGACGAGGTCCCGCTTCTCAGTGTCTTGGTGGAGGACGCCCAACACTTGAATCCGGGTTTTGTTGTGGGATGGGCACAGTGGGTCAGGCACCAAGGTGACGATTTGTCGTCACATGTCCAGAAGGCTTGGTTGTCCTCCCCTACACCCCTATCTAGCAAACCATATTGCTAGGAACAGGGTGAGTGGATTGTCAGCTGCATGGGATGGATTATCACAGGACACCATCAGGACACCTCTAACAGCTAAATAACGAGGACGTCTGGCTCCTTTGTTGGGGTTGTGGGGTTGTACGGAACACGCGGACACGAAGCAATACTGAGGAAGAGACAACAGAATTATTGTATTGTAGCTAAGAATATTGATCATTATAAGTTCTAAACTGTTATAATCAGTTAGTGGCATATTGAGTCACACTTTAATATTCCTTCCTTCATTTAAACAAAATAACAATGTGTATGTGTAGTATTATTTATAAAAAAAAGCTCTCCAAACACACGAAAAAGAAGAACCCAAAAATAGCGAGAGTCCACACAATCAGGGTAAACGTGATCACAATTTGTGTTTGAATGTTGGACAGAGCATTGATCTAGATTAAACGGCAAAACTGTTACGAGTCAGGGGAGTTCACAGGTGATGATGATGGATGTGAATATACGACGTGGTTCAGTGTAAGACTAATGAATGGCAGCTTATATTAATAGACTGGTGGAATGAGACGAGAGAGGACCACTCAGAGTCTTTCACCTACATCGAGCTGGAAGAGTCTGTTCCACGAAATGATTAATAGGACATTAGAGCCAACTAATAAACCATGCTCCCTGTTACTATCAATACTTTACAGCTACATCCTGCAAGGTACATAATTTAGTACTGTTACTCTCCATACTAAAGTCACATATGCACCGGTACATTACTTTAGTAATGTGTCACTCTCAATTAATTAAGTACATCATGAAGCGTAAAATAATTTAGTTTACTGTTAATTCTCAATACTTAAGTACAATCTGAAGGTACATACTTTAGTACTGTGTACATCTCCCATCTTAAGTACATCTCTGAAGCGGTAAATACTTTAGTACTGTTATTACTTCTCAATACTTATAAAAGTATATCTGAATGGTACAATACTTAGTTAACTGTGTACTCTCACCATTACGTAAGTACATAGATAGGACATACTTTAGTACTGTTACTCTCAATACTTTAGTACTGGTACTCTCACACATTACTATTAAGTTACCATCTGAATGGTACATACTTAGTACATGTCTACTATCAATACTTAAGTCAAAATATGCAGGTACATAATTAGTACTTTGTTACTATCACACTTAAGTAAATCCTGTGAAACGGTACAACTTTAGTAAATGGTAACATCTCCATAATTAAAGTATACAATCTGAAGGTAATAATTTAGTACTGGAAACTATCCAAATATACTTTAAAAGTAAATCTGAATGTACATACATTTAGGTACTGTGGAACTTCCATAATTCCAAGTACATCTGACAGCGTACTACTTTAGTAATGTTGAACTATACATTATATTTAAGTCAAATCTGTAATCCCGGTACATACCTTTCGTACTGTTACATCTCAACACTTAAGTAACATAGGAAAGGGGTATATAAGTTTAGTACTGTTACTATGACATACTTAAAGTACATAGAAGGTACCATAATCTTAGTAACTGGAACTCTCCATACCTTAAGTACATCTGAAGGTACAATCACTTTAGTACCGTTATATATCACATAATTAAGTACAATATGAAGTTTTCGGTAACATAGATTTAGTACCGTTAACTCTCCATAATTAAAGGACATATGGAAGCAGGTACATAATTTTAGTAACTGTTACTCTAACATACTTAAGGTACATTTACTTGAAGGTACATACTTAGTAACTCGTGCAACTTAATCAATAATTAAGTACATCTGAAGGAAATACTTAGTACGGGTACTCTCCATACTTAAGTACATCTGAAGGTAACATACTTTTAGTACTGGGAAAACTCTCCATACTTAAGTACATACTGAAGGTACAACTTTAGTATGTTAATCATACACACTTAACAGTAACATCCTGAATTTACTGGTTTTAGGCATAATTTAGTACTGTTAATCTCCATATATTAAGGCTACATCTGAAGTACATTAATTAGTACTGCGAACTATACCATACTAAGTAAAATCTGAAAGGTACATACTTTAGTACCGTTAACTATCAATTAGTTACACCCTGAACTGGTACATACTTTAGTACTGGTACTATCCATACTTAGAGTACATCATGAACGGTACATACTTTAGTCACACTGTTTACTATACATTACTTAAGTTAAATCTGAAAGGTACATTTAACTTTTAGTAACGGTACTTACATACTAATTACATCTGAAGGGTACAAACTTATTACTGGGTACTCTCCTATAATTAAGTACATCTTGAACCGGTAAATATCTTTAGTAACGGCGTAATCTCCATACTTAAAGTACAATTTTCTGAAGTACATACTTTTGTAATAGTACTTCTCCATAATTAAAAGTATCTTCTGAACGGTAACATACTTTGTACTGTACTCTCAATAATTAAGTACATATGAAGGGTGAGATACTGTTTAGTACTGTTACCCTCGCATAATTAAGTACATCTGTAAGGGACATACTTTTTAGTAATGTTACTCTAAATACTTAGTACATCCTGCAGGTACCACCAATTACTTTTAGTACGTTACTCGCCATACTTAAGTACATCTGAAGGTAAATATTTAGTACCCTGTCACTATAGTGTTGGAGGTCCTATAAATGAGGAGGGAGACGGTGCACTTGGAGGGTTGGAGTTAATCTTGGGGGGGGGTATTACTCTATGGACTGTTTCAGGACTACTGTAATCAGCCCCATTCATAGGAAACAGGACGAGGCACACGGTGAAATTTCTGACGACTCACGCAGGTTGTTTACTTAAACGTTAAGGTTGGCGTTAATAAGTGTTTAAGGAGAGAAACGGGAAACAGGAAATGGAAGGGTTCTCCATCAAGCGCATAGCCATTTTTTAAAACACAGACAGACACCACAACACCATAAGGGACAAGTATCTATTAGGTAGAGACCATGTTATATAGACTCCGCCCTCTCAGGGTTTTAACATGTAGTACACCTTGTGGTACCCATGGGAGGAACGAACCATATGAGACCACTGGTTTATCTTGTGCGGGAATTCCATTACTGTAATTAAATCCAAAATCTCCAATAAACTTGAACAATTACATAAAGCACAGTGATCACAGGATTTGTTAAAAGATACGGAGTGGTGGTTTAAATGGTGTTAGGGGATGGTATTGGGAACGCCCACACCTGTATAAGTGGTCTAAGTTAAGTAAGGTGGCTTTTATCATGGGGGTGTGAGACATATGAACATGGTCAGCATCTCACATGGCAAGGCGGAGAACGCGAGGGGGAATACCTCGGCGGATGGACTGGTCAGGCGAACGGTGCACGGCCTATCACCATTTCATCGGAAACTACTTCGGAAAAGGCTTCACCTCAAACCAAATCCGGGACTTATGGCACTGCTGGGACATCCCATCAATGTGGGGGTACGTTGGGAAGTCACACAGGAAGGGCTGCACAAAGAGACAGAGACGCCATTGATGGTTTTGATCCCCCCTCTGCGGAATTACCTTTGATGAAACGTAAGATATGTAGGGTGACCACACGAGAATCAGTGATTTTTGTGTTTCAGGGGACCAGTGCCCAACCCCAAACTGTAGAGGAGAGAACACAAACCCCACACCAGTTGGAACCACCACCCCAGTCTGCACTAGTGAAGGCGGTCCATGGCATCATGGGGCTGCCAATCCCACGCAAAGGGAACACCCCACCCCTCAGCCCTCAAAAACAAATAAAGGTGATCTCATCAGACAATGTTCCAAGTCCTCTACGGGTCCAGTAGCTACCTACACGAGCCAGGTGAGGCGCTTCGTGTTCCGGTGTGCGGCTGTTACCAGACGGCAACTATGGTGGGTTCGGTCAGACTTCTTTATGACCATGTGCACTTGTTGACACGTTGTAAAGACGCATGCGTAGTCTTAAACTCCGTCAAGTAAGTCCCAGAACATTCTGACTTTTTTACAGGAATCATTTCAGACTTATACAGAGTCGCCTGCCCGTTCTTTTTTGTGGCAATGACTTGCAGCGACGCATGCACACTGCAATGTGTCAAGTTACATATTACATAGGGTGCCAGCAAGCGATGGACACAAGGATGCCCATCCAAGCAGCCCCTCCAACTCTGTACCAAGATTAAAAGCCAGAAACATCGGCGGTGACCTATGTTAACCATAGATATGTAATATGCTGCCATAGGCAGGTGCAGTATGAGGGAAAAGGGCAAAGGCTCAGATCTTCCCCAGACTGGTGAAAGGCACATGGACTTCATTATGGATTGTACCACTAATGTAATTGGTGAACATTGTGCAGACATCCTATACATGTGTGCTTATGGCCTCAAAACAACAACAACACAAAACATTCCATCATCATTTTTCCAGCCCCAATAGTGGCTTTGTAGCCATTGTCAACCAGGTCCTCCCCACCGTCATGAAACATCAGCAAAAGGGGGTCGTCTACTATGGAGCATACCTGCTCTTGAGACCTTTCGTGGCTCCACTGTATGAGGTTAAATAAGCATGTGGACAACAGATGCTAGCAATGTTAAGTTTGTCCAGTTTGCCCAAAGCGCCCCTTTAATGTGTAGCAACACCCATGTACATGCCAGGTCAGTTCAGAACAAAACAGTGTTTTGGGCTGGGATGTATAGCAGGGCTTCCATTTCCATGTTAAATATCCAGATTAGACTTAGGAACAATGTGTGTAATTCCTGGTGTTTTCATTTTTTGTCCACCATCTGTATCAGTATGTTTGAGAACATGCACCAATAGCAGTCAATTCACCACAACAACAGCAACATGGCTTAAATACGAACACAATATCTCATCTTGTCCTGCTAACTGTGACAAAGCGAGAAAGGAGGGATGCTGTTCGTTTTATGAGAGTAAGGAATTCTCTGCACACGTATATGTGACAAATAGAATTACTAAAATGTGGAATCTGCAGGAAAGTTGCTTCACACTGGGTTCAAACTCACGTTGGAGGATTTGGTTGTCATGCTTTGCTGTTCACCACTAAAGGTCCTACAGCTTTAGGACTCCCCTCGTTTGTCATCCTGTACTCCTTTTCCGTCGATCCTGGCAGGCTTGAGGTTTTGCATTTTTGTATCGGAAGCAGAGATGATGTACCTACAGTCTTATCTTTCGGGAGATGTTCGTCTGATGCTTGTTAGCAGGTTTCGGAATGCAGTAGCACCTTTGTGGGTCAATGTAACATTGAAAATAAAAGAATCAAAAATGTACAGTATATTAATAAAATCTCTCCAACCTGTTCCATGCTTTTTAACTTGATTCATTTTAATGAAAATGTTCCAGCCTTTCGTGGGATTACGCTGGGTGTTTTTCTTACTGTGTCTTTAAGGCCCATATATGAAAATGAGCTCCATCATGATTGGCTGTCCTGCTTTGTGCCTCATTCAAAAAGTTGGAAGCATCTGGTTGGAAACATTCCTAATACAGCACCTACTGCAAATAATGTAACCCCTGATTAACATCGGCCAACAGGCTGTAATATTCTTTATTCTGATCCTTTTGATTCATCATACAAAATATTAACCAAAATATAAACTATAAATATAGTATATGAGTATAGATGTAAAAGGTAGGGAAAATTATACATTACACTTTGTATCGAAAAACATTGCTGTTTCCATGTGATGATATTATTGCACACTATAACATATAATGTAAACCTAACACTGTTCCTGTAAAAGTGATAAAGTCTTGATTATAACAAACAGTTGAGATTATTGCATATAAATTAGCAGCATTGAGTCGCAATAAATAATAAATATTAATATTACTATGTACATACATGGGTTGAGTAGGTTGTGGGCCTATGGAGGATCACATGAGAACTGAATATTAGACATTGTGTGTGTTCATTTACATCAGATATATTGCTATTCATAAAAGTTGGCCAGAGTGGTTATGAACAAATGCACAAACCAACAATAGCTACAAGAAAAGAGCTGGGCAATTAAAACACCCATTTTTCCATTCAGGACAAAAATAAAAAAGTTTAAAGTATCTGGAAATGACAAAAATACAGAGGGGTGCACTGGATTCTACACACAAAATGAGACATTCGGGCTAATATGTGGTTTGGGAAAGTTTTGTGACATCACAACCTTTTAAAGCAGGCTGTTTCTTCAGCTTAGTGTCCGTATACCCTGCAAACACAGTTACGTTGTGACATCGCTGCAACAGTGTATCGTTTAGGTGCCCACAACGTGGTCACAACATTGAAATGTAGTTCCTCAAAACGTTGTGACAACATGGTGGTTCCCACGTTTGCCTCCCAAAATCCTTCCTAAGATCTTTTATGTCTGCACGGAATCCATGGAATTTGCCAACATGTAGTCATACTATCACATGACAATGTTACTTGATAGTGTAAGTAGGGACATCTTGCTCTAGAGACTACGGTGGCACTCTATATGATGAGAATAAGCATGTTTACACAATGTAGCAAAGTGGTCTTTTTGTCCGAAGTGCCTCTTTAATGTGTGGCGATACGTACGTACACACAAAAGCCAATCCTGAACAAAATGGGACTTTGAGCTGGAATGTATACTAGGACTGTATACAATGTAGCAATACCTGTCAGTATACATTGTAACAGCGTATTGTTTTGGTTCCTACAGCGTTAAAATATCATTCAAGAAGTTGTGACAACACAGAGACAATGTTGTCAGTACAAAGGTGTCAACATGTAGTCATACTACCACACGACAACGTTTCTTAATAGTCATGCAGTGACAAATTTGTTAATACAATGTAAACAACACAACCTTTTGACAACGCTGTAGCACAGTAGAAAACCTTGTATGAAAGTAAACAGCTTTGTGACAACTTTGTGTGTTTGCTGGGTGTAGATGAACCTGACCTAGGAGTCAAACAAGCCAACAATACAACGAAAGGACAATTCGGTCTTCCATCATATAAGCCCTTTCAAGCATCCCTGGAATGCCCTATACTTTCCATCAGGATGGTTCAAACAGGAATACAAAGGATGACTTTTCCAGTTTCTTTTTAAGCATGGCCGCGGACACCTTCTAATTGCAACCTTCCGATTGCAACAGCTTCCAATCAGGGTGTGCTATCATGAACCTGCTAGTGTGGTAACACTTTACATTAAGCACTGACTAACTAACATAAAGCAAAGCATTAGTTAACATGATGTAATACATTAACAATGCTTTATTAATGTTACGTAACTATGTAACGACTGTTACATATTCACTAATACGTTTCTGTATGTTACACAGTCGAGTCAACGGTGGCAGCACTTAGCTCATGAAGGAAGTCATGTTTTTATGGCATTCTCTGGGCCCAATCCATATGGCGGGAACTCTCAACTGATTTGGGTATAAATCCATCCATCCTTGCCGATCACTTACACCCATACATGCTGATTACCCTCCCTGGAACGGTTGGGATCTTCCAGCAAGACAATGCGACATATCACACGGCTAGAAATGTCCGTCACTAGTTGGAAAAGCATGACCAAGACTTCAAAGTACTACTCTGACCTCCACTAACTCCCCCGACCTAAACCCAATTAAGCATTTGTGGGTTCTCGATCATCTGTTTGCTCAATGGATCCTTCCCCACGCATCCTCCAGCAGGGGCTCCAGATACCTGTGACAACCTACCAGGATCTTACTGAGTCACTCACAGCCAGTTTACTTGCTGTCCATGCTGCACACGGCGATCACTCTAAACATTAGCTTGTGGTCATAATAATGCGACCCTACTGTTAGTCAATACTTAAAGTAGAATGTTACCATTAGCTTTTAATCCCTCCTAAGTAAAGGAGGCAGTGGGAAGTGGCAGGAGGTTGCTGTAATTACCTGAATGACTATTGCATACAGATTCAAAAGCCTCACTGCAAGCTTCGATATTCCATCTGTTAATGGGGGGAGATGCTGTTTAGTGCTGTTAAACAGACATTGTGATTGAGAAGTAAGCAATGGACTACACTTTGTGATTGCAGTCGACAGTGTTTGGATAGACAGTCGATACCGCAAAGCATAAAGCTCATCTCGCTGTGGGAGAAGGCCACCGAAAGATCAAGGCGACTGGCGGACAGGCTACACCTCCAGAGCTGCTGCTGTCTGCCGCTTTTCTCCTGTTGCCATAGAAACTGGGCCCCGATCCATCAGTGTCTCACAAGGACATGGACTGAGAGATATCAGCATGCACAGTATCAGCACACACAAACACCCAGCAGCCTGCCTGAGACCGCGGGAGGTGCTGGGAGGGAGTCTGATGGATCGCAGATGGATGGAAAGAAGGGAAGGACAAACTGAGAGATGGATGGATGGATGCAGGTACAGGAGGGAAAGAAGATGAATGAACTGTAGAACTGTTTGTTGGTTGGGAACCCTCCACAGCCTGCTGGAAAAGAAGTTCTCGATCACTACAACTTATGCATGGGTTATAAAGTCATTAGAATCCAGTATTGCTGATCAAACCTGAGTAAATACATGAGCAACATGTTTAATAATCAGATCATAACCACTGCAGGATCACTTTTTGCTCAAAGAACAAAGCTGAGGAAGAAGTCATATGCCAAGGATCAGTTAAAACTTACTCTTCAGCTTTACTCTGAATGATTATTATAACCGCCATTTTTATTACTGCAGTTCCTTGCTAGATTTATTCTGTCAACCATTTTTATTATATATATTTTATTATATACATGATAGTTTAATTCGACATCATTGCCATCTTTAGCGATGTTCTTATGGTGCTAGGGGCAGTCATCATAACGGTGTGCATGCACATGGTTCTACGTCCTGACATGGTGCTGACACTAACAGGATGACTTATGGAGGGTATCACTGCTTACTGAATCTCCACAATCATGGCCCATCCTTGCTTACATCAAATGTGTGACCGAGCGTGAATTTGAATCGTTCGCATGTCTCAGGATGCCAAACCTGCCCACCAAGTGTCAAGTTCCAGAACATATGTGAAACATTCAGTGCTGAGTAGCTTCTGGAACTGTAAGAGGTCTTGAGAAGGTTAAAGAACTGTCTGGAATTTTCTAGAACTTATGGGAATTATGGAGAACTTTCTAGAACTGTCCGGTAATGTACACTACAGTGTAAATACAGATGCAATAAAACAGCCATTTCAGTTGATGTTCTAGCTGAGTAAGTGGATAGTGGATAAAGAGCTACATTTAATTTAGAGGGCATCAAGAGGCTGCAGCATCCCACAGATGCATTCTGCTACATCTGTGACCAATTCATCAAGACACGCGTAGAAATGGCAGTTTCTGTTTACGTTTTACACATAAGCAAGTGGAATATAACACATAAAAGCCACCAACAAATATCTTAGTGTAATCTGACTTGCTGGTTTAACCTAATGGCCCCAATACCGTTTAGCTAGCCATGCTAGTGACTTGGAACTTGAAAGAAGGCAATATTACCTATACTAGCTACTTGTTGTTGTTTTTTTATCTGACCATCAACACCAGATGAATTAAAGTTCTTCCTTACTATAAAACTTTCAGCTCAGGAGGATCTGCTTCAACCAGCAAACACTGATATAATCACTAAACAACAGCGTTTGAGTTTCACGGAACGTCAGTTCTATGAACTTTCTGGCTAAAACAGAAGATGGTTGATGTTACTGCTAGGAAGTTGAATATCATGAATATCAAGCACTTGTCTCTGCATCAGTGTCCACATTATCAGTATTTATTTAAATGATTTAGTTATCACAGCATGAGAAAAATTCCCAATGGTTCTATAAATAAAAAAAACATTTGTAAAATCAAAATGGCCACCACCAAGAAAACCTTTATTGTGCTTTCAAGGTAAATGAGGGTCTCCTAAATTACAGCAGAGGAAATCCAACATGTTGGGGCGTCCCAATTGAAACATCCTACTGGGAACGCAGACTTCTGAGTTCAAAAGGAACTAGCAGTGTGTGGTCTGCAACACTGATGCCCTGAAACACAAACTGTTACAAGATTAGGAATTCTGTCAAACATGGGGACTTTTGAGGAAAGCAACCCTGCTATACAGAATACTTCACCCTATGTCACACTAGTACAACTTATTGGAGCATTTCTGTCAAAATGCCCTATTGGGAACTCAAAGATGCTGATCTCCCAGTTCAAAAGGAACACCCCAATAGCATGCAGTGTGTGAAAACCGATGAACCGAAAGACAAAGGAATACAAGATTGGGAATTCTGTCCAACACTGGAATTCTGAGGAATGCAAAGCTGCAATACAGAAATTAAAACACTAGTTTTATGATGGAACGGCCATGATCAGGTAATGCAACAAACCAATGAGCACGCAAGCTAACCGTGGGATGAAGCTTCAGAAATGGATGCAAGGCAAAAGCTGAACCCCAAGAACATAACTATGAGCCGAAGAGCAGAAACCAGTTTAGAGTAGGCTGAGGAACGGACTGTGTGACGTGTGGAGAAAAGGGGTGGAGCGCTGAGGAACCATGGCTTCAGTGGAAACTGAGGTAGGAGACGCAAACGCTTTTACCTTCTAACTCGGCTCTTTTGCGGTGCGGTCCCCGCGAATGAACTCGGATGTGGGCAGCGATATTAAAGGCCACCTGACGTGCAGGAGCCAGGCAGGCAGAGCCTTCGAGAGCTTTTATTTGACCTCTATCTGTACGAGTTTTCAAACGTCCCGCCTGACGGTCTCGCTGCGAGCTCGCTGCTTTTGTGTTTCTAATCGAGTGAGTGTGAGAGTGGCTGAGGAAAATAATACAGGCGGCCTGCAGCCCCGGAATCTGAATACCACTCAGTGTTCATCGAATGCACGTTGACCCACATGCTTTATGCTGGTTCCAGGGCCCCGTACCATCCGGCTTCAGATGCTAGGTTGCTAACGCCACAACAATAACATACTTTATTCAATTTCTCCTTTGGATTCAGCGCTCTAATTTGTTTGTTGGCAGTGGAGTACACTGAACTGTTGGAACAGTGGCACCTTAGAGGTCTGTAAAAAGCACGGTTTCAAACAGGAAGGCTGTAGCTAGCTAGGTAGAGGACGTTTAAATAGCTGATTCTGTGTGAACAACCTGCTAAATTAACAGACCTAAACACGCTGGACTCTTATGTGGCCAGCTAGCTGTGGACTGTAAAGGTTGAGGCATACCTGAGCAGTCTGTCTAAAAACTCAGAAGCTACAAACTGGTGTATGTAGCTTCTCACGTATTTGCCTTTCTGAATTAACCCCAACTTTGTATTAGAAATTCAGATTACTGTCCACTGAACAGGTCCAGCTAGGGTGGTGTTGAGGGAGTGGTTGTAGTAGAAGAGCACAGATTCTGTATCTCTGTTAACTCTTCTGACTGGCCTCTTATCAGAACAGCTTGTGTAGTTCTTTCTGCTGTAGCCCTAATTTGTGTGCACAGCGTTGAGGACTGATTTTTATCTGCTGCATGTTGTCACCTCTTTGTCAGTACACTTTTTAATTTTACTCATGTATGTCATTTCCAAAGAAATGTCTTACGGGTCGGGGAGAACCTGCAGTGATTCGCCGGTAGGGGGCAGATAACGTCCGTAATAAAACATTACGTGAACTCGTGGGCCAGTTTCCCAGATCCGGATTAAGCTTAATCCCACACTTAAAGGAATTTCCAGTGTTAATGTACCATTGGCACTACACTTTAGTCCGGGACTAGGCCTAAAGGGGAATTCCACCAACATTTCTGGATAACTCAGCCCTTGAGATGTAAACAGAGTAATTCTCAGTGGACTGATGTACAGTGGTTTAATTGTAGAGAAACCTGGATTCTGACTTCTTTAGTGGTGGTGATGGGAACCAGGGGCTCCCATGTTTACAACACTGTCCACTCTCCCAAACCACAAGCGAACTTACATGTATTTACTGAGTTCTTATATGGAATGTCGATGATGGAAAATGCTCACCCAAAAATCTCATATTTAATATTTATAATATTTGATTTATTTAATAATATTTGTTGAGTTACACATACAGAAGCAGTGTCTCCTAGTATGCCGTCAGGCCGCCATGTTTGGTAATGCCATTTTGCTTTATCTTGCCTTACAACTCTCCCTATGTACCTCTGTGCCATGAATGGAATAAAACAATAAATAAAATGATCATAAAACACAGTGTTGGACACCAGGCAGCACAACTACTGCAAACAATTCTGACCCCTCTCAATGACTGGAATGTCCCAATAAATTGCACTACTGTGGTATTGGGTGAAGTATTCTGTATAGCAGCGTTGCTTCCTTCAAAATTCCCAATGTTTGACAGAATTTCTAATCTTGTAACTTTGCAGACCACACACTGCATTACCCAGCCTGCTAGTTCTGTGTACATTTAACCATTTCATTATGAAGATGTGGTATTGTGTGGTTGCTGTGAAGCTTCCTGTTCTATTGACCGTGTTTTGTACTATGTGCTTTTTTCGTGATGGCTTGCTATGAATGAAATTCATTGTATAACTAACTGTATTGCCTCTGGCAAACATATGATGGAAAAAACATCTCCTTGTCAACAGTTACAGTTGTTCCAGGTGGGCTGCAGGCCTGTATGTGGAAGGAAATATAACTGCAGTACAGTTGCCTGTATTGTGCTACCCTACCCTCCCCTGCAGACACTACACGTCAAAGCTGGTATATTTGCCTCATGAAGATTTGCATTTGCTACTTAATAAATAAAAATATTTAAAAATAATAGTTTTGATAGTATAGTCAGTGTAGTAGCAGTGATCCTGCTAGATATCCTTTACACAGAGTCAGGCTGGGCACTGTTGTATGTGCGTAAAGGCAAACCTTGAGGATGCCTTTCCTTCCTTGTCAAGAGCCATGAAGACTGATGACTTGTCTGTGGAATATGGCTCTCGTAAGTCTTACTGAGCATGCTCAGAAGCTCTCCTACTGGTGAGAGACAGTATTGGACTGCGGAAAAGTAGGGCTCGCTGACTGTCAGAAATGGCTTTAGCGTTAAAGGACCTTGAGGATTTGCCTTGTCCTTCCTACTGTCAAGAGCCATTGACTGATGATGTCTTGTGGAATATGGCTCAATCGGTAAGCAAACTTGCGTACTTAACACAAAGAGTATAAATAATAAATAATAAATCGTTAAATAGATGTAAAATAAATGTTACTAATATATGTAGATCAATAGAGTAATAGATGCAGGCATGGTCAATAGTGTAATGTGCAAAAAAAAACCAAGGCAGCGGTTAGTGATTCATATCTTCTCAGCCAATCTGATTACTCATCTCATACCTTCACTACATTAAGTGCAAGGTCTAAACGCAGAACATGATTCAAAGCAGTGCCAAGAACATTCCACCAAAGTGGACGATATGCATGCATGTGTGTGAGGTGCAAGCCTGATGAGAAAAAAAAATTGCAAGCCAGGTTAGTGTTGAGAGCTTGGGAATGTAGCAGCTTGTGTTAAAATTGTGCCACCCGACTTGCTGTTTTAGAATTAGCCAGATGATGGCTTCCTCACAGCCCGACTTCCAGAGACATCTTTCTGAAACTGTTGTCACTGGGTTGTTAGTCTTAACATACGGCCTTATAAGCTTTGTGCATAGTGCATAGCTATAGTCTCCTTCTGTCCACGGATTTGGTACCCTGGGAGAGACTGCAAGAATAGCAGAATTTGGCAGATAACTGCATTGGTGGAGGGTGTCAGTAGCTGTCACAAATCAAGTGAGAAACTTAGAGAAGTAGTGAACATGTTGATGGCTGTTTGCATCACTGACAGCTTAGACAGTAACTATGTTTACATGCACACAAGTGGTTTAATATTAGTCTAAGACTGCACAGATCAACTTTCGTGGACCAACTTAGGTCTTATTCAGGCTAAACTTGGTCAGATTAAAATGTGGTATGTGCTGAGTTTTGGCAACATTTGCAGCTTTTTGGAAAGTCCACACGTGTGTTGACAGCTTTTTGGCACGACAACAAACGCAGGGCTGCACTTTTTGCAGAAAGCTACGTTTTGTCAAAAATGGTCTGAACAGTTTAGCAATGTATTAAAGCACCAATGATGTAACAGTTTAAATATTGCATCACCAATATGTACCTCAGACCCTTCTGTGCGTGTCTTCCATTTGTGGATTGTTATCATTTATCACAACGGGTTGTCTAGGTGCATCCCATCAGTTTTATTTTGCGGTCTGTGTATCTTATAATAAGATATATATAATAAGAGCTTGGTAGAAATTATCAAATATGTCATTAAATCTTGGATTCAGAAATTGTATTTAAATTGAACATAGTGTACATAGAACAAGGTTTGTTTAATGAGACTGGCCTTATTTTCGGAGTAACACACAGTAACTGTGTATGCAGTAAACACAGTGCCACGCTAACACTCTACATGATCATACATGCAGTGTTCTGATCATTTTATGCCTTACATAAAATGTGGGGCTGGGATTTATAAACTCTGTACTATAAATATATAAGACTAAACAGCTTTCTGCACTATATGGGCCTTGAAGCCACACTGATGCTGTGAAGATCCAGTTGTGAGTTCACTTAACTTTGCTGCGCATATGAAGATATGCTGGCCGGAGTGTACTTTTCAAGGTTTTGCACACAACACTTTTAAACAAGTCATCGATTATTGCAAAAATGTTAAATGAGTGGTGTGATATCTCTGAAGTTTTTATTTGTGCTTTATTTACAGCACCATGTCTTATGTAGTGGGTTTGCTTGACTGGCAAGCTGAAACTGCTCCACTTGTTGATTTAGAACAGAACTACAAATGAACTAATATTTATATTTGAGTAACCGTAAGGTCTGTTTGACTGTGGCGAAGTGAAAATAATGGAAACGTGTAGGGATGCACCTAATGTTCGGTAGCTGAAATTATTCATGCTAAAATAGCCAAAAAAAGAAACTTTTGGTGTTCGACTGAATACGTTAAATCGAATGTTTTATACCGAACAGTGACATTTTTAATGAGGCTGTTACCTTTTTTTTTTTTTTTTTTTTTTTTGTACTTCCCAGATGTAGATGGGAACCAAATTTTCACTCATTAGCTTCAAAATATGTTTATGTAAAACATGAATGTAAATATATTTAAACAGCAGTTTAGTAAATTATTTTTTTTCTTTGAGATCCAAGACAAATCTAGATTTAGCATGCAATGGGGAAAAAAGTTGCAAATTAATAAAACACTGTAAAAACATTTAGTATTAGGTCTTCAGTATTCAGCTTTGGCCAAAAAAAAAAATCATTTTGGTCCCTAGAAACGGGATTTTGACTGAAATTTCGGTGTTCAAAAACGTAAGTTAATATAATACGAATAATGATGATGTAAGTTAGACCGAACAATGACGTTTTTAATGATGCTGTTATCTTTTATCTAGTTCCCGGGTGTAGACAGGAACCAAAGTGGAATTTTCACTTATTAGCTTCAGAGCTAGCGCCATCTGCTTGAGGCTAGTACCCACTTTAACATGCTGTTTTTCCACTGCGAGTCACATCGGAGTCAAATTTTTCTTTCGTATGCCCGCATCCTCCATAAAGAAACATAGACCCCAGTTTTACAACATCGCAAAAAAACGTGACCAGCATGGAGCGAGGTGCTCTGTCATGTCAGCTGGGATTTTATTTTTGCAGGTGCATTCCGAGTAATACGTTTAAAGTTTTACTATTCAGAAATACCCAAGGAATCTCGGCAGTAATAACACTGGAACGGGCTCCGATAAGCTACTAAACTAAAGCTACAATTGGCATGCTGATGCTTATAGAAATTCTGCACTCTAGACAGATGCTTTCCCTCATTGGTACACACTGTTTTATTAAATGATAAAGCTGTGCTAGCTCAGCCTTATAAGTCACATCCTTAACTACTCATCCATGACAACAAGCTCATGTTAAAGCATGTGATTTGAAGTCGCACAGCATAAAAATCTGTATACCTTCTCCGTCTTCCTGTCATGAAACACAGCAGAACCCAGTTAACTGGGTTGCCCTAGACATCACTAGACTGAACGCAACTCTGGGGAGTCATTAAAGACAATATTTGAGCCAAGCTGTTAGCCTAATTGTTTAAAAGAGAATGTGCAAGCTCATCTGCCATGATTACAGCTAGCCTAGCCTACAGGATATTACTTCCGCATTACTATAACAAAATAAAGTGTAGCCTATATCCTGTTTATGGTTAGAAGCTATTAGTAAGCTGCATTTGACAAGTAATGCACAGACGCAACACAGATTCTGCTTCCAGTCAGTGTTTTTGCTCTTCTTTAACATGCACAATAAACTGTATACATTGAGTCTGACAAGTGAGCAGTTTACTTTTAGATGCTCAGTCACCCACCCACTCATGTATATCAGGCTGATTGTCCGTAAAGCAGAGCTAAGTTAAGATTTTTTTGTGTGCATCATTGAAAGGGAAGAAACAGCCTTGGACTGAATGTATGTTTACGATTCACAAACTGCATTAATATGAAGTAAAATGCCTGAAACAAACCCTACATAATTGTGTATGCACAGAACACATTTGATGCCGCTGCCATTGCAGTACAACAGCAACGGATGGATATGGATTTGGAACAGTTTTTGGGTCTTGTGGAAATTAAACCACAGTTGCTATACGAGTGTGGTGTTTTGCACTGTCACAGTATTTTGCGAGTTATGTTTATTGTGGTTTGGGCTCTTTTCTGTGTCGTCATTTGTGACTTACTTTTCTAGTCAAAAGTCATATTTATGTGTTCTGAATCTCGGTGATTCCACAGCTATCCATGGCTGGCAATTCAGCAGTGTCCAGAATGACCTAATGTTCTATAGGTGGGAGGATTTAGTTTTGTTTGTCTTTCTTTTTGATCCACAGCAGTGCTAGACAATCTTGTGTACCTGCCAGGTCGATGCAGCCTCTTCGTTAAGTACGCTGCTGGGTAATGTAACTAGTACATTCTGAGGCCAGTTTTCAGTATATATATATTTTAAGTTAAAGCACTTTCACTTTTATAGTTGATAGTCATGTGTGAAATGCTGTAAGCATAATGCTGACATAACTAAACAAGACATGCTGGATATTGTTAACATTTTTACATTATTAAACGTAATAGCGATATTCTTTTGCCTGGTCAGTCTTTCAGTGGGCAGGGTGTTATCCGCTAAGCTGTCTATTTGACTGAGTTTGAATTAAATGGAAATGCCTCCTGTTAATGACTATTTGTGCATCAAGGCCTATGCTTAAACAAATTTGTTTCTAAAGTAGCTATTGTAATAACCTTTACTAAAGTGTCAGTTTAATAACGGTCAACAATTAAACCATTAAAATGTCATATTTTTGTCTATAAATAATACATCAGCTATAGATACAACGTGCTTCTCTAGTACTGTATAGTCGTATTTGAATAGCTAAATTAGTTTAAATAATTTCTATTATAATTATTAAATTCATACAGAGTGGTGATGTGCCAGTAGATATTAGGACTGGACGTGAATGTCTGATTAATCGTGTACTTGTTTATTGGGTAGCTATTAGGATTTTAATTTTGGGTTAATTACGTAGTTTGTTAGTTTGTGTTACATAAATGTGGCCTAGAAATAAAGGGGAACTGCGAAATACAGTCATGTTTGGACAGTTACCTGGAAGTGATGACTCAAGGTTACAGTTCATGACGCAGCTTTGTTTTTCCGTTTTCTTAAGTGTGTCAAGCGTGGTGAAAAAGAGCCTCTCACTGGAGGCCTGGTCAACGGAGTGAAACGGTGCTGTGAGAGCTCTGCAAGAAAAGCAGCTAGCCAGGAGGCTAATTTTTCTGGGGATTTTATCCCTCTTTCTGAGACAAGGCTTCGAATATTCTCTGTTGATTACTGCTATAGCTCTACTAGCTACTCACTTTGAATTGTACAAATCAGAGTATATTGGTGGAACTAAGGATAAATAAACAACACATAGAGGAGTCCTGGTCATTATGGCTGTGGATTAAAGTTTAGGGACCTGTCCATTTCAAAGAGCGTAAAATGATAAATGGAAAAGGCACGGTGCTGTTTTACTTGTGTCGGTGAGCGATTATAAATGGTGCTTTTAAATGTAATTATTGACAGTAATTCCCATGCGATACAGCAGTTGGATACATTCCCAATATGAGAATTACGGTTGTGTCATTTGAACTGAAGAGACAGAAAACTACAGTAAACTTTGACCGTAACAACAAGTGCGGATTCAGTTAGAAATTTAGAAAGTTATAGTGTTTTGAGAGTGATATACAGTATGTATAATTACTGAGAAATGCTTTGAGGCTGTTTCTCCTTTCAGAAGTCTCTTTTACCATGATGGCAGCTGTAGCTGTTTTTAATGTGGAACTGGCAAGTGGAGAATATGACAAACGGTGTTTGCTTCCTCCATCATGTGTCATGGTCTATTTAGCTTTTTAATTTAATGTAGAGCTGTTTTGAAAATCCTTTATCATTTTAGAGAGAGTGCTTTGATTCGGAAGATTGCCTAGAAGAAATGGTAAAGAGTCAGCCCTGATCACACTTGTACCACCCAATCCTTAAGCAGAGTTAAGCAGCTCCTATTATATGCTGGGATTCATTTCATTTCAGTCATGGAAAAAGCTCAACAAATGATTCATGTATGATTTATTTTTTCCCCCCACCATGAACAAAACCTGAGCCAAAAATCTGCATTCAAACTGTCGTTCCAGTGTATCCACACACCATTCCATGAAATGGCTGCAGTGTTGTTTTTTTCCTGCTCTTCTTTCTTCATGAAGAACAGCAGAGCTCCAACTGAGCATGCCCAGAGAGCGCCATGTCAATGCTTTCTACAGAGTTGATCACGTGACCCTGCGCAGGGACGGTGCTTGTGTGGAAAGCTAGACGTTAGTCAGTGGAGCTTTACTCTCGCCCTCTTCCTCCTCCCCCATCAATGGAGACCCACAGCTTAAGTCAGGTACTGCCATGTTGCTGGAGGGCTCAACCTCAAACAAGGCAGGATTATTTGCTTCCTCATTTTTCTGCCTTTCCTTTTGGGAAAGGCATTGCCATAAATATGCCTGGTGTTTCAGAGACTGTTTACTTGATTCTTTGAAAATAGGCCTGTCCTATTAAGTCTCTCCTAGGTGAGCTGTTTTCACATTGAGAGTGGTTGTCGTTTTTCACTTTCTGTCATTCTGGATCTCTTCAACTACAGGTGATTGATCGATCCATCAGCTGACTTCAGTGGTGTGTCCATTCGTGGGACAGAAGCTGATGAGAAGGCCTTCCTGAGAGTTGTTGGACACAGGCTCTGTGCTGGTCTTGGGTATTTCTTGACCCGGTCAGGGACAAAGGGGTTTGCATAGAGGAGGTTTTGTTGGGTACAGATATGTTGGAAAGGTTTATTTTGAGATGAGGCTTTCATTTGCCTTTCGAAAAAACGTCTCCTGAGACGATGAGCGATAGCTGCATGTCTTCTGTAGGTATCGTATAGAAAAAGACAGCATCTCCAGGAACAAATTTTCATGTCTTTTTTTTTTTTTTTCTTTTTCTCTCTGCTGGCATTTGATCTAGGTGTGAACTGAAAGGCAGGCTTGTTGCTCATAATGCAGCTCTTGTCGCCCAAAATAAATGGTTTGAGTTTTTCAAGTAACGTCTTAGACAATGGCCAGTGTCGATGGGTGGTTCTCTAAACATAAATTTTGGTTGTTTACACAGTGGTAATAATCGGCTGGATAAAGACTATCCTATAAAATATCTCAGTATGCTCCTGCTTTAATGTAATGCTAGATTATTAACTCGGTGTTGACAGATAGCATCCTGCTTTAATCAAGACTGAGAAACATTCTGTTCTTGCTGCAGCTCATTCTGCCTCCTTCATGTCTGTGCTCACTAGAGATCTGGGATCACTCTTCACTTGTTGGAGGCTCTTTTGTATGCAAGGAGAGGTCTGGTTTCATTTTCTTAAATGATGTGTTTAATGTATTCCTTGGACATTTCGCTGTGGTTCCTGTACGGGAAACGACTCTGGCTTGTCGTGATTGTCCAGAAGAGCACAGGAGCTAGAGCAAACTGTTTGTGATGATTGCTTGCTTTCTCTTCTTTCTGTGCGCTCTCCACTGCTTATACCCTCCTAGTTGCGCGCTCTGTCTGCCTCTCTCTCTTTCTCTCTCTGCCTCTTTCATTCTCGCCTTGTCTTCTCTCGCTGTACAACCAATCAAGCACAAGAGCTTGTAGCCAAAATGGGAGAAACTGCTTCTGCTTTTCTGTTTAGAGAAACATAACTTGCTTAGAGGTTCTAAATGAGGTGAGCCAGACCTCATAAGGACCTTTCATGAGTCTGAGGAGAATTCAAAATGGCTAACAGGAACTCCTCGGAGCATGCTCCATTGGTTAGCTTAGTCATCTAGCAGGGCCTCAAGTCAGCTGTGCAGGCTTGAGCAGAATGATGCTTTGTGGCACTCCTGTAGCCCAGGTGTCTGAACAGAATCTGTAGAGGGGGCATGTGTGTGTGATTTGTCTGTATTGTGTGCTGAGACTGATCGGTAGCCGTCTAGTTTTTGGTGTTTCTTAATTTGGTAATGTCTGTCTAAAGCTCTTGTAATCTTTGAAAGAGGCTGCATTTGCCAGAGTTTAGTAAGAACTGCTTCAGTGAACCTGTGAGAATTTCGACCTTAAGTGGTACAACAGCTTCTGCTCAAATTGCCTTGTGGTAGAGCCATGCTTTGTCCAGACTTTTATTGACCTACTTTGAATTATAGGTTTTTGTTGGTTAATGATTGATCAGTTAGGCCTGAATTTACGCTTTCAGTTTCAAAGCAGTCCTTCCAGAACATAGCGTGCATGCTCTGCTAATAATGCCTGTCCTCAGTGTTCGGACCTGTTGGCTATTTCTGTTACCAACCATGTTCCATTGTAAACATTAAACCATTTTCCAGGACTCTGTATGTCTTGGTCTTGTCTCTTGAGACAGTCCTGCCCTTCTCTGGCTCAGAGGAGATAAAGACCTCTGATGTAGATGAGAGGAGATTAGGGATAGCTCATGCCCATGGTCCTCCTTGCTGTCGTGTCTAACAAGCCCTCTGGCTGCTTGGATATGATGTCCCTTTTTTACATGCTCATACATTTTCTCATTTTTATTTCTATTTTTCTTTTTTCTTTTTTTTGTCTTTGCAAGCAACAAGATGACTGCTTGCTTTCATTGGAGCCCTCCTTTAAGAAGAAGGAAACGTTTGTAATTTGAACTGAATGAGCATGCTCTGTTTGAGCTTTAGCAAGTCCCACCAACAGAGGGAGCTGCTAGGTCACGTGACCAGCAAGCCGGGTGAATGTCTGCATGCAGGAGGAGGAAAAAGAAGAACAATCTGCTCGAAGCTCTCTCGCTCTCCCTCAATGGAGGCCTTCGGGGGAAAGCAGGTATGATGCTGCCAGAAGAGTACCTTCAGAAGAGGAATGGCCCCTCAGTGCTCCATCCGTATTGGCTGTGAATATTCATCATTTGGAGCTCACTTGCTGTGTTCCTTTTTTCATCTGCCTTTTATCCCTCCATTCACTTTCAATCCATTGAGCGTTGGCTGCTGTTCTCATGTTCTCGATCAAGATGTGGCATCCAGCCTTCAGATTCAGTCTAGGGGTGGTGTGGGCTGAAGCCTGTGATCAAGCTCTACGGGCTGAAGCAGTAGCCATTGGCAGAATCCTTTGGCCTGTGCTTCTTGCATTCATGGAGGTGAAGTTGAGTGACACGGCCTAAATGCTGTAGGCTTGGTAACTTGCAGAGGGACATAGTCCCTGCCTGGTTTGATAGGTGCTACGGAAAAAAGGGAAGCAAAGAAGAGGATTGGTCTTTTAATGTCAAATCGATGGAATAGATTTCCTTCCTTGAGTGTGTTTCTTGTTTTAATTGTATTATTTGGTATTGCTACATGATAGTTTGCAAAGAGGAGAGAAATGTTGCAATAATGCCTTATAGTTTGCAGGAAGAAACTGGATTCTTGCAGGTTTGGGCCTGTTGTAAGCTGGCCAGGCCTAAAGGAAGTTTCTGGATAAGAGCTGTATACTAAAACGAAAGAATTTCAGCATTCTGTTTTTCTGTTGGAGATAAAGAATTTTTCTACAATGCTAAAGGAGAGCTGGACAACAGAGGTTGTGCCTCGCAAAGGCACAGGTTCTGTAACTAACTTGATTACCCTGCTCAGTGTTTTCTTGATTGTTGAAGAAGCCAAGCAGAAGCAGTTTGCTTGTTAATAGTGTTTCAGTAAGTGGCCTTACTTTGCATTCATGAATCCATCACCGTGTGTAGAGGAGTTCTGTAATGGGTTAGTTTCACTTTTAGTGGCCTGAAAAGGGGGGTTTCGTAGTTAGTGGCTTTCCTGTGGGCACATCTTGTTGGTCTTGCTGTAATTCATTTAATTTTTGTTAATCATCTGATGAATTTTGTGAGTATTTGTTGAGTTTTAACTTTTTTTAAATGAGTCTAGGCTGTTTTAGCCATCATTGTAATAGCAGAACTGATCTTTCCAAGTGATTGGAGGAAAGCACATGTATTCCTTATCTCTCTTTTTCAACTCTTTCATGTTTTGCATTTCTGTTTAGATGCCATCAGTGTTCTGGTGTGAATGTTCTCAGCAGCCGGGTTGTGTGTTCTCTGTGGCTAACTATGGCTTGTGGTCAGGGCTATAGCCTTGCTAGGCCGGTGTAGTACTTGAGTAGCTGTTAAGGTTATTATAGACCTATAGCAAAGCTTGCTATAAAGAAGGTGCCTAGACTTTTGGTGGGGCCTATACAGTGGACACTGTTCAATACAGTAAATTAAAATATACATTGTCATTTTAATGGACAGTTATTTGTGTATACGTGTATATACAAGGTTATGAAAGTAATAAACGGTTCCATGTATAGTCAAAAGAAAAGGGCCTCTTTTTTTTTTTTTAGCTCTTGCAAATAAATTGGTTCTGTATTGAGAAATGGCCTGTGCTTCTCCAGTAAGCTGTTTCATCTTGTGCTTTGAAATGGCGTATATTTTTGGAGCAACAGCTTGGCAAATTCAAAGTTCATTGTCAGGAGAGGCAGCACTCAAATATTCAACACATGTTAAGTAGTTTGACATTTGGTGTAATTTCTAAGCCATTTTTAATGGCAGTGTTAATTAGGCTAGTTTTTCTAGCTCATTTTCTAAGCTTCTGTGGTGCTCTTTGTTAAAGTCTCATGCTGGGAGAACGTTTGGATGAGGTTATCAGAATTGATAGATGTTAGCTTTCCATCTCCCACCCACACAAATCCTGCCCGAACGCCCCCTACCCCACAGTAAAATTCACTGTGTCCTCTTGTGTCAGTAAACAATCTGGTTACGAAATGGCGGTTGGGAGCAGAAGGCCCTTCCCTCTCCCTCCCTTTCTTTACTGGGCTTGCACTCTCTTTCGCCTCTAGGGGGAGGGCTTGGGAAGGAGAACAGCACTATTTGCAGTTAATGGTCTTCTCATATTTAACAGAGCAGAGCTTTTTCTTTTCTTAAACCAACACAACTCTATGTGCAGATACTTCACTGAGTAGGCTGCTGTTTAGCTCTTGGTGAACTCGGTTTCATGTGGCCACTCAGTGATTTCAGTATGGGCCATAGTTGTGAGTTGTCCATTTCATGTGTTCGATGTGGGGACAAAAAGGGAGTTGAACCAAAAATGTATCACAGTGTGTTCAGGCTTTTACCTTCAAATTGAGTTGAGACAGCTGCATTAATGGCACATGGGTTTGTTCAAAGACAAGAATGTCTATATGCGCAGTTAAGTCCAGGTTTGAAAACGCTTCAGCCTCTCATGCTGGAAATGCCAATGGATAAGGTTGCAGTAGCATTGGCTGGCTCAGGAGAGTGCAAACATCTGTGTTAGCCCACATAGCCCTACTAAAGCATGAAGGTGCTGCCACTTGGTGGAAGACAGTAATCTGAAGTCAGCCCTCAAGTTAAACTCAGAGTTTGAGAGAGTAGCTTGTCCGGTGGTTTGCAGGTCTGAAGGACAGCCTTGCTCAGCTTCTCCTCTGGTCTGCCCTCTGCTCGTTAGATTCCGTTCCCGAGGCTGCTTGTGTTCGTTTAGAAATCTGATTGCATGAATTAGTGTATCAGCCATATGGCACCACTTGTGAAGTCACTCGTTATCAAAGTTGCCTCTCACCTCTATCTAGTTACCAGAGTTCAGTGTTCCTCTGCTAAAGCTGATGTATCTTTCCTGTAAATGCTTTTTAAGCCTAATTTAATATCTCTGTCAAGACAGGAAATACTTTGTACCCATGTCATCCATCTCTTCTTCTCTGAAATTTTCCTCTCCTGTTTCGATTGCCAGTGTAGTAAATGCAGGTTTCTGCTGCCAGACGTAGCATTGTACATGGCCCTGTATTTTCATGTCTTGATTTTTCTTTCATCTCCTATAACCTTTTTTCTTCTTCGATAGATAGAGCATGTTATAGCATTTGCCGTGAAAATCTCGGCTCTTAAATAAAAGGAGAGAAACCGGGATGGATGGCTGTGAACTAAAGAGGATTAGGCTTTTTGACTCCTTCCAGAAAGAAGTGGTGCTTTCAGAGTGTTCATAACTGTGACCTGCATTGGAGGCCTCGATGGAAACTTCTGTTTGTTGAATGACAGAGGACCTCATTGGAGTCACCAGCAGCAGACCCTGATCTGTGAAAGGGTCTCCGAATGCCATTCTGGCTTTTAGTGGATCAGAACCTGTCTAGGTTGGTTAGGTAATGGGGGACTCTTATTATGAAGTGGCTCCCCTGGTGGTGAGAGAGGGAAACAGAAAGAGGGACCGACCTTTGTTGGAAGCAGCTCCAACGAACGGCAGACATTTTCTGACTGTCCTGCGGAAGGCAGCTGGTGTGGCTGCCAATCAGATGAGAGCTGGGGAGCTAGGCTGGGGTGGGGGAGGGGCAGCAGGGGAAGAGCCTGGATTTTGCTGTAATTACTACACCTTCTGACCTCCTTCCTTTGAGCCTGGCTGCTGAAAATCACTACAGTAGGTGTTGAAGGCTGCCAAGTGAGTGAGAGTCTTATATACTTCCTACGAGCAGATGCACAACACCAGTTGACTGCAGTTGGCTCTTCTGCTTCTGTCCTCTTTAGAAGAGATCAGTTTATCTGATCACTTGTGTGGTAGTTTATTTGTGCTTTCCTTTTTTTAGAGTTTGCTAATTATAGATATGGAAATTGGTGAAATGGGAAAGCCCTTGATGAGCATGTTTAACCTGTTTGCTTGTGTTCCAGTATCCACAAATTCGTTCCGGATGAATGGATGGATGACTTCAGAGAGAGTTCTTTGGTACAAAGACATCATTTTGACAGTCTGCGTATAGGGAGCTTGCCCTGCTGTGCTTTGAGTAGACTGCCTGTACCAAACAGTTCCTTCTGTACCCAACTAGTTACACTGGAGGTTCTCTGATCAGAGCTGTACAGTCTCCATAGAACTGGGAGGGGACTCAAAACCAGTTCAGTGCCACTGGTTACGAAAAGGACATTGTTACCACACCATTTGTCTGTGTTTTGGCTTGTTGAGAGATCCTCATACTTCGGCAACAGCTCTCTCGCTGCTGTTTGTTGCTTACAACTTATGACGAACGCTAGAGGAAGTTGTAATTATCTGCAGAGGTCTCTCTTGATTGCTTTCTAATAGAGCAAAGACATTGCTGCTCAAAAATGGGGTTGACTGTGAAGTTGTTCTTTTGAGGCTTTAGTTCACTCAGGAGTCTTGAAACCTCTTTCAGGGTTTGGACACTGAGGGCAGGGTCCAGATCAGCCAAGAAGATGGAGCACTTCCTTACTGCAGGACTGGCCGAGTAGCTCGGGCTGTCTACTGTAACTGGGCCAGTTGCCAAGTAGAATCGTACAGCACAACAACCAGGCGCAACCAAACAAAAGAGACTAAATGAAGGAATGAAAGCTTGAGAGGAAGGAATGATAATGAGAGAGGTTAGGGGTGTGCCTATTCGTGTGGTTCTCGATCTGTTCACAAGGCAGACTGCGTTTTAGCACCTTATGTCTGGTTTCCTTTTTTTTTATTTTTGGTTAGACCTGTTCAGAGCTCTGTGAACAACAGAGGCATTGCTGATCTTGCCCAAAAACTCTTCTCTTTATTGCTGTTTAGGATAAATGTGACAGGAAATTGAGACATGCTGGATCAACTAGGTTAGCTTGGTGGGGAAAAGCATCCAGTTGAGTAGATCTTCTTAGCTCAGATATGGAGAGATGCTGTGTTCTGGTAAAGGCTCTACCAGCCAGTCAAAGCCTTTGTTGTTGAGGTGTTGAGATGCATTCCCAAGGGATGAGATAATGACTCCATGTTTTTCCCCTTTGTCGATCTGGTAAAGTGAAGCGATTTGAAATGTACATAAGAGGCCAGTAGGCCTTGTGGTTGTGGTTCTGTTTTTGAGAAAAAGGGACTTCTCATTACATTCTTCCGTGAAATTGCAGGTTAGTATGTCCGTTATCCTGGCTCTTGAGACATAACAGGACTTGTGATTATTCAGGTTGAAACCTTTTAAAACTGTTCTGTTTAATTTACAGTCCCATTGGACAACACTATATGCCTTCTTGCTCCATTTGTGATCTAATGATGCCTGTGTTTCAGCCTGCCGGTTTGGCCAGGGGGATTGTGGGGAAGAGTGAATCCATGAAAGCTGATGGAATGAAGGACTCTCGCAAAGATCCAGAAGAAGGTAAATTTCTGATTTAATTTTGTTTATTACTGTTTCATGACTTTCCTGCTCACAAGTTGTTGGTAGGGATGCAATTTTTTTGCATATATTTTACATATATTTACATATTACATATTTACATATTACATCTTGTTTTGTGTCACGTTCTAGGTGGGGGTGAGGATCTTTCAAATAGGAAAACGGAATCTTCCAAAACAGACGCAGAGCTGAATGGGACCGATGAGAGCACAGAAACAGGAAAAGCTAAGCAGGGCCTTTCTATCCAAGGGTCATCTGCCCAATCACAAGCCGTGGAGAATGGACTATTGGAGACCGATCCTCCTCATGGCTCCACTGTGGGCAGTAACGGATATATTTTCAGTAAGCACCAGGAGGACACACCGGCTGCCCAACACAGGACTAGCTGGTCCCCCATGGGGACTTCAGCCATAGGGCATGCCTCTAAAACACTCCCTCCTATAGCTAAATCACAGCACCAGGGCCAAGGTGCTCTAAGGACTGACATGAGTAAAGGGCCCAGCCTGGCAGAGGTACGCTCGGAAAAAGAGACTAAAAACGGCACCACGTCTAACACCTCTCCACCTGTAACGATACACAGAGCGAGAAAAACCATGTCCAGGCCGGCCTCAAATCAGTCGTTGAAGGTAATTAATGGATACGCTGTTATGGAAAAATTGGGACATCATTTGGGGCAATTCATAAACCTGTGTGAGACCATTCCGTTTAAATTATCTTAAAATGAAAAAAAGGAAAACATGTTCTCATCAAAATGAACAGTTTTAGTGAAATTATTATTATTTATTTTTCATCTTGTTCATGGACTCATTGGGTGGTCCCATTTAAGACTTATCACGTTTTTTTTCTTTTAGCTTTTAAACAGGGAAACAAAAGAGCCAAGCGTAGTGAAAGATAAGAGTGTGAGTGGAGCTGAAACTGGGCTGCCTCCGCAAACTCCTCCCACTCAAAAACAGCTACCTCGGAGCCAAACTGATGCCACACCGGCAGTGAAGGCTGCGCCGGCCGCAAGCTCCACGCCGGCCGCAAGCTCCACGCCGGCCGCAAGCTCCACGCCGGCCGCAAGCTCCACGCCGGCCGCAAGCTCCACAAGCTCCACGCCGGCCGCAAGCTCCGCAAGCTCCACGCCGGCCGCAAGCTCCACGCCGGCCGCCAGCTCAACGCCGGCCGCAAGCTCCACGCCGGCCACAAGCTCCACGCCGGCCGCAAGCTCCACGCCGGCAGCAAGCGCCACACCAGCCAAGCCACACACAGGTTACATTCTATCCCTGTTCAGAATGTCATGCTTTCTGGCTTAATATTTATTTAGTATTAATAGGACAGTAATATAAGCAATTGGAGCACTTCTCAGGACAAGAAAACCTAAAAAGCATAACCTCAGCATTAAGTCAGCAAAACCTCACATTGTTTAGCAATAAAGTTGGATTTCTTGAATTTAAATGCATTCCTTTGTGAGGCTTATAAAGGTAATAAAGGAATAACTAAAAGAACTCTAAATAATTTCTCTTTTATATTGCTATATTTGAGTTTGGTGTTTCATAAGTATTTCAATGCAGACTTTTGTTTACTCAGTAGCGTCCGGGTTGAGGAAGAAGAAGAGGAAGATGGGAACGTATAGCCTCATTCCCAAGAAGAAAACCAAAGTCCTAAAGCAGCGTACAGTATTGGAGATGTTCCAGAATATTTCCAAATCTCCACCCAGTCCCCAGGTCAGGGTGCTACAATTAAGTCTGAGTAGCTCAAACCCTAAAGATCTTGTTTATTTCTCTGTTTGTCTGTTTATTTTTTCCTCACTGTAAAGATACACTATTGTGCAAAAGTCCTAATGGTCACTGATTAGTAGTTGTTTGGTTTTTCAGAGGTTATTCAATATTAGATGGTCCACTTGTATAAGTAAATTGAAAGGAGAAAATCAGGAGTTTTGAAAACTTGGACGATTGTGCAAGACCTGGTAGACGCTCACTTCCAGATATTTAAACTTCTAGAGCTTAAATATCTGGAAGGATAGCAACTCCACATTGACTTCAGATCTGGAAAAACTGCTCAAATGTTTCTGTCCATCTTTACCCTGTGAGAAGACTATGGGTCTGAAATTATGTCTTGCTGTTGAGATGCCCATGCTGAGAAAATAAAATGGGCAAAAAAGATGCTAATCTCAAAACATTGTTCTCAAAACGAGAAGTCCAGACATCAGTATTACTGATGGAATAAGGAGTTAATTTAATAGGGAGAAGCAAAAAAGTTTGCAGACTAAATTTGGCATAGTTGAAAAATATCCCTGCAGATTTCTTTGAAAAGTTGAAAGTGAAAGAGTGGAAGCTGTAATAAAAGAACTGGATTTGAATACTGAACATTCTGATAATATTATAATATTCTATCATAATATTCGTTAGAATATGTTTTCTATTTTTATTAGTTCATTTTCTGTTGCAGAAAATGAGCAACTTGTACGTAAAGCTTTTGGAGCTAGAAATGAATAAAGTGTAAAAGAACAAAGTTTGAGTAGTACTATATGTTTAAATGATGTTTATCCCAAAAAGTCAGCATTGGAAACAGTACAGAGCGATTGAGTGAAGTCTTCACCTCTGCTAGTGTTTTCCTCTTCTCTGCATTGGTTTCCTGATTGCTGGGGAGAGTGAGCCTGTTACTGAGATGCTAGCTGTTAGGGATGGCTGAGACCATTGACCTTTCTGCCCTCTGTTGTCCTACAGCAGCCAAAAGACACCACACAGGTAAACGGTGAGCGGGTAGAGAACGATTCTGAGGAAGAGGAGTCGGAGGAGGATTCTGAAGATGAAGAAGAGCTGACTGGAGAAGAGAGGGACACAGCACCTAAGGAGGGCAGCAGAATACCTTCAGTCCCACAGGTTTTGAGATTTCCTTTGCTCACTAGCCTGCTATAGTGCTTTAGTGTCTAGTCTTATTGTTCTGTTGCTGGGGAAAAAAAGTTACCCGTCCGTTCCCTGTCAGTGTCTCGAAGTTTGGAAGCAAAGCTTCCATCCCATAAGAAACTCTCACTCATTGTATTCATACCCTTCTTACCATCATGACTGCATTACTGATACTTTGAACAGATTTGGAAGCTGTGGTGGGATTATGGTGGAAAGGTCTTATGCTTGGAAAAATGAGTTCCAGTTGACTGGAAAAGAACATTACTTCTGATTGCTGGGGCCACATGTTGGTTTGCACTCTTAAAAATAAAGGTGCCCAAATAGGTCTTTGGAGCAGTGTCTAGAAGAAACACTTTGGGTTCCCTACAGAATGTTTTGGCTGGTTGCAGTTAGATTGGTTTTAGAGATCCATCAGTTCTTTAAGGACCTGAGAGTGGTTCTATGGCTTTGCCAAAAAAGATAAAAAAAAAAAAAAGTAAAGTTTCAAGATGTCAGTGGCTTGTGTATGACACAGCTTGGAGAGGAGCAGGAGTCTGAAGAGTCTGCAGAAGAAGAAGGTGGAGAAGAGGACAATGAATCAGACTTGGTGAGATCATAACATATTGCTTTATCGTGGCTTTTTATGAAGCCTCATTGGTGTCATGCTAAATATACTTCTGAACCAAATTAACACTGAAGCTCTAGCAAGTTTTATGAAGCTAGCCCTGTGCTGCAGAGGCTTCTGAGCTGTTTTGCCTTAGTGATGATAAAAAACAAAAGGGAACCATCTTTGTGTTACATTCACTAATTCCAGATTCAAGTGCACTTTAATTATGTATGTCTTTATCTGTTTGTCTGTCTATGAATTATATATGCTGTCAAATACCAGCCTTCATTTATTTACAGTCGAAACCACTACTAAGTTATTAATGTTTAGGAAATATACCTGAAGAGATTGGGCACAAGATAATTCATTTGCATAAGGAAATAAAAGTTATAATACAGAGAAAATTAGGCTCCTAACAAGCACTATATATGTATATATCTCTGAAAGAATCTACTGGTGTTTCTGTCCATCCTTGCATTGTGAAAGGACGACACAACATAATGGGGGAAAAAGATGTGTAGCTGAAAAGAGGAAATGTCACCCCAGAGTCCAGACCTCAACATCAGTGAATGTTTGAAATTAGTTGGATCATGAGAACAAATGATGCAACCAAACCTGGAAGCAAGTCTCACAATAAACTGAAATGGACTTATGTAATGAAATGGACGTCTATGTAAATTATGCTCTTAAAGAAATGTTCTGGTATTGCTAGAAAATGACTGGAACTGAAAAAAGTGTGGTTAGTCTCTAACATTGGCTTGCTACAATACTAGCTTTTGTTTTTTGATGCCAAAACCTACATGGATTAGCACTAGTTAAAATCTTGAGCTGCTTGATCAATGAGCAGTACATAAAATAGAATTACACAGCTGTTCTTTCTTTAGAACTTATCGAGTCCGATCTAAAACATTATAATACAGCCTTGGAAACTTGGACTAGACTGAACATATCCACAGTTCAAATGGATTTATTTAAGGATCTGGTCTAAGACTAAGTCTTTATGTGGAATGTGTTGAAAAGTAGTTTCATCTACTTATCTACAGAGTTCGGAGGCCAGTTTAAAGAAGAAGCTGAAAAAGAAGGCTAAGGGAGACAACCCGTGGCTTCGGCCGGCAAGGAAACGCAAGAAGAAGTTGAAGTCAAAGTTGGAGGGTATTTCTGGTATGGCCTTATTAGTGACTATAAGCATAATACTGATAAGCCCTTGCAACCTTTGAAAGATCTTGAATACGTTATGCAGAACTTTTCATAAACTGTGTTAGAGTAGTGGTTAATAGTAGTAATGTTTCATTTTTTTCTTGATGATTCCCTCAGGTATGGATGTCCAGGCTCTACCAGAGACCAGCCCAGCCCAAGCTCCAGTACCTGCTGAAGAAAAGGAGTACACAGAAGTTCCATTAGATGCACTCAACCTTCAAGCCCAGGGTGCACTGCTGGACACCCAGAACACAGGTGAGCACACAGACAATGCTTATTACACAGATTCACACATCCTTGATTGTGCTTTCCGTTCGAGAGTGAAGAATGGCCATTGCTCTTGCATTACTCTGTACATCTGGGGTGCTTTTTTGAAAAGGTCTTTTGATCGTGTATGTTGTGCAATATCTGCTTTGCATTCAAGGAATGTTGAAGGCAAGGCCTTGGTAGGCCTAGTAGATTGAGTTGATGCTATTGCCATGCTGGCTGAGATGAGTCATCACTGTAATTGTCCCTATAGGAAGGGAGCCCCCTGGTGGAAAACATGAGCTTGACTTTGACCAGCCGCTCAATGCTACCTTTATGATGTGTGTATTATGTGACCTTGGGTTTATAGCTTTGACCTTGGATTTCTAATATAATATAATCTAGTGAATTGTAGCTTTTTATGAGTCCCAGTCTTGATGTGGAACCATAGGCTACGGTCACACCATAGTTACAAACTGTTTCCTGTGAATAGTTCGGGGTTATTTAGTTTTTAAACATGTTGCGCCAATTCATCGATACCCATTGCTGTGTGATGGTATTGTTGTGCAGTACTGTGTTTTTTTGGGGGTTTTTTTTGGCCTGTGCTTCTGTTGTGTTCGTCTCACAGTTCAAGTGATGTTAATGTCTGATCTCTTGGGTCGTCTCTGCATTGTTCTGAGACCACCAACAGCGTCTTTGTTTGGTTTAAAAAAGATTTTTTTTGTTGTTGGTTGCATTTTATTCATTAACTCCTTGAAATATCTCAATGAAATGTCTCACAAGTGGGCTTTGACTTTTGCACAGAATTGTAAAATCATTAGAAAACAAAAGGGCAGTAAATAAGATAAGATAACCTTTTATTATTCCACATTGGGAAATTTTCAGCATTACAGCAGAAGAATCACAGCAGAACAGATACAGGACCAAAGGTAGACTAAAGTGCAGGTTTACAGGATACAAAATAAAAAACTACAGAAAAGAAATACATGTCTTTTGTAATGTAAATATACAAATAAATACAACAATAAACTATGCAAAATTACATAGTAATTAATCAAAGATGTATTGCACGGTTACTGAAAGATCGCACAAATATTTTAAAGATATTTCACAGTTTGTTAGCTACACAGATACTGGTAATCTGGCAGTCACAAATACTGATGTTATAGTCGTTTAGAGTTCATGAATTATAGTGATTCTGGCAGGCGGTACAGCATGTATACAGGTGATGTACAGGTAATAAGGTGAAGCAGCGAATATTACTCAATAATTAAGTCACATTAAAAATATGGATAGAAATGGACCCATATAGTGTGCTACAGTCTGGGGAGGTGCCGGTTGTAAAGCCTAACAGCAGTAGGGAGTAAAGAACTGTGGTATGCAGGGATTTTGGAGACACTGGTAAAATGTGTGCAAGATTATACCAATTATTAAAAATGCAGATGAGTGCGTGCAGATGCCAGTAAATTAGCCTGTTTGTAAACTGAGTGTTTGTTTATAAGACCTGTGTGTAGATTCTTTATTCGTTCACTCAGGCAAGGTTTGCTGCAGTTGTCTTGAATCTGAGGAACATGTCATTGTGCTGCCATCTTGGTTTTGAAATGTGTGAGAGCCTCCATTTGCTTGAAATGTTACCTTCTTTGTGTCAGCTTTGTGGAGGCGTTTTTAAGTCGATGGACTTCCTCATTATTAGCCAAATGCTGTCATCCATTGAACTCTGTCATTTCCTTTCGATTAGTTCAGCCATTTTTGCAACAGTGCAACATTGGTTAATGTAACTAGAACCAGCTGTGAAAGCCTTGGTTAAGGTTGCAATGTTTACTCTGTATTCGTCTAAGATATTCCTGATTTATTGACATAGGAGGTCAGCAGTTATAGTTCATGTGCTGGAAATGTAATTCTTTATATTTTGTTCCTACAATTCTGTTCAATACGAAATTCTACTTTTTTTTTCCACAGTTACTTTTCATGTTATATTTTAATTCAAATTTCAAACTGTGGTGATATTTATGATAAAATTCAGTTTAAATAATTGAATAAAGAATACATTTAAACTAACTCATGCACTTTAAAGTAAAACCTCAAGCTCTCTGGGCTCTCAGCTTAAATGCTTAAAATATCACAGTGCTATAATGCTTGGCTTCCTGTAGGCTTTCTTGCTTACAGTTTTTAGCAAATAAGGCAAATCATGGCATAGAAAGCTAAGCAATTCTTTCTCTGAGCTTCTGTCTCATTTGATGGCCGTGCATCGCTCTTATGCTCATATGCCATGCAAATTCAGCTTTGTTTTTGTCAAGCTGCTCAGTGGGCTGACTGAGGAACTGGCTCCATGTGCATGACCTTTTCATTGTACATCATTCAGTGCAGTCAGTACCAGTTTTGGTTTGACAACAATATATCTGCACTGGGTTTGTTTGCTGTGGCTGCAATGGACAAAGAGAGGTATTTAAAATCTGGAAGTAGCAAAAATAGCTTGCTGCTATGCTCTGTTTGCTGCTTCCACTAAACACTGAACTGTGGATGCAGTAGATGTTAATGGACGACTTCTGCTTCTGTGTTATGTGGATGCAACATCTTGTGTTCATTAATGGGGGGACACGGCTCTTTGCTTCATTCTATTGCTAGAGCTGTGTCTGGTTATAGACTCCCGTATTGCCCTCTCTTAAAGGATGAGGAGAAGCCCAACTCGCTGCTGTGCAAATGTCTTATACGAGTACTGGGAAAATGGCGACATCCGAACCTGGGAGAATGCCTTGCATGCCAGCTGTTGGATGCATGCCCTTGCTTGTGTAAGCAATTGCTAACAGCATCCAGTAAGACAGACATTGTTCAATATTAGGCTTCTTAACAACAAATAATCAGTCTTCCTAAAGCCATCAACCCCTTCACACTGGCTACAGCATATAACACCTCTGGCACTTGTGTGTGTGTGTGTGTGTGTGTGTGTGTGTGTGTACATATATATATATATATATATAAGGATCGTCTGTGTGATACCACTGCGTGATCCTCTGTATTAGCACTGAGGATCCTCTGTGTTTACCACTGCATGGTCCGCTGTATTAGCACTGAGGATCCTCTGTGTTTACCACTGCATGGTCCACTGTATTAGCACTGAGGATCCTCTGTGTTTACCACTGCGTGATCCTCCGTATTAGCACTGAGGATCCTCAGTGTTTACCACTGCGTGATCCACTGTATTAGCACTGAGGATCCTCAGTGTTTACCACTGCGTGATCCACTGTATTAGCACTGAGGATCCTCAGTGTTTACCACTGCGTGATCCACTGTATTAGCACTGAGGATCCTCAGTGTTTACCACTGTGTGGTCCACTGTATTAGTACTGAGAATCCTCTGTGTTTGCTAACACATTAGCTGCTAAAGCTAAAGACAATTTAGTGATTTCGAATCTGTCGAGATGAAGGTGAAGGTGATGGTTACAGGGTCATGCCACCAATATGGACTCCAAAGTAGAAACTAGAATGGTATAATGTGCTGATCGATTACTGTGTAGAGAGCACTACTAATTAAGGAGACTAGCTATGAGAAGCTTACCTTGTCAGTGCTTATGCTAGCACTCACAGAATGAGTATTTTTGCTCATTGCAAGTTAAAAGACCTGTGTGTGTGTGTGTGTGTGTGTGTGTGTGTGTGTTAGATCACATTGTTTTGAAGTAAATGCGTCTCGAGGTCTGAAAATCAGTGTGGAACATTAAGACGTGTTGCTACCGAAACATCATTTGTGCAATTAAGTATTGTTTTTGCTAGTCATGTGCTAGCTTGCTTTTGATCAGAAGTTGTTGTGATCAGAATTTACTGAAAATTGTATAAAAAATTGTACAGTGAAACAGTTTCAGTATAGAAGTGTGATGGATATTTCAGTCGTGAGAGAAATGTAAGTTTTAATAAAATAAACATGAGATATAGGAGCTATAGATGAAGACATTAGGGTTTTTGTGCTGAAGTGGTTGTGCAGATTCTACAATCAGCTGGATTCTAGCTTTGACACCTCCTCCTTGTTTTACAAGTGCCAGCTGTCATGCATCTAAGGCAGCTTTGGAATATGGCTTAAGCTAGAACAGTCTGTGCATCTAGAGCTTTGCTGAAGCAATTATGTGCTCACACTTATATGAAACCTGCCCCTAAATGAGTGCCTTGGTTTGTGTGGTGCAGGAGCGATGGACACAGTAGATAGTGCTGCTTCAGACATGGTGCAGGAACTTCCACTTTGTAGCTGCCGTATGGAGACACCCAAGAGCAGAGAGATCCTCACCCTGGCTGACAGGAAGTGCATGGCCACAGAGAGTGTGGATGGACAGGTGAGAACATGTAGCACAGACAAATGTAACAGTTTCTCCTGTGTTGTGCTCCACATTACCATTTACATAATGTTTGTTACTGGTTATTTTAAGACTAGAGATTTTATGGTGTTTGATTTAACTTCACTTGTACAACACATGGGATGAAATTTAGGTCAAATATAGCATGTTTATTTTGTAAAATGTGATTACAGCATGGAAAAAAACCCTGAAGAAACATGTATATTACTAAGCCTGTTATGTTTCATGTTGTTTCATCGATTTTAAAACTGGTTATTAAATCGTTTATATTAAAATCCTTCAACATGCATATCTTAATTGTATGAAGTGTGTTGTCTATGTGCACATGAAATGGAGTTGGGTTTTATGCCAAAAATCTAATGTTTCGGCACTTATTATTCACATTTTCACTTTGCACAATATGCTTTGCTATCTGTAGTTCACAAACGATGAAAATCAGATTTTTTTTAATTCAGTGTTTTGCATGCTGCTCTGTAATAAATCAAATTATTCAGTTTAAAAAGGAGTAAATATTACGAATCACTGAAATGAATAAATTCTTGGCCCAAAAATTGAAAGAAGCTGGTAGTAAATCAAATCAGTTCACGTAACATAAACTTATTATCACAGTAATGTAGGCTACTGAACATTTTCCCTGACAGCAGCGAGAGGATGATTGTTATACTTTGCTGCTGCTGTTTGTCATTTTTTAAAAACAAGATTTTCTGACATTTCTGTGCATTTCTTTACTCATTCACTCTATGTGATCAACATGTAGTTGGGTAGTGTTCTGATGATATTTACAATGTGCTCACAGAACTGTATGGTGACGTTGTGATGTAGTTTGTAACAGTATTGATGCATACTTTCATATAGCTCTACTCTGAACTGCAGAAGCTTTTTTTTTTTACCATTTCATGTAGTTGAGCCGGTGTCAGAGTGCAGTGCTAAAGCATGAGATGATGAGGCCATCAAACTTGGTGCAACTGCTGGTGCTGTGTGAAGATCATCGCACAGGAATGATCAAACACCAATGCTGTCCAGGCTGCGGCTACTTCTGCAGGGCGGTGAGTACTCTGCCTCCCTGCAGAGAGCACGCTGCCCCCCTGCAGAGAGCCTTCCAGTGAATTAATGATATAATAACTGGCTTATTTATTTATTTATTTGTTTTTTGATCAGGCTGTATTTCATTTTGCTAGTATGTCTGATAAATTAAATATGTTCTCTAAGATATTCTTCATAGTTCTGTTTAGTATTTATTGTGCAAAAACATTCATCTTTGCTGTAGGGGACCTTCATGGAGTGCCAGCCAGAAGTTAACATCTCGCACCGGTTTCATCGGTCCTGTGCATCAGTAGTGAAGGGGCAGAGCTTCTGTCCGCACTGTGGAGAGGAGGTCAGTAAGGCCAAGGAGGTCACCATAGCAAAGGCCGACACGACCTCCACCGTGCCGCCGAGCCAGGGCCCTAGCACACCAGGCACTGTGGAGGGCAGGGCGGACACCACCACTGGAGGGTATGTATACAAATGCCTGACTGGTAGTGTTAAATAGGAGAGGCTGATGTTAATGTTAAATTCAGAAACAGTATTCCCCTGACAAGCTACCATGTTGGCACATCATCCACTAAAATGGAAACACTTGTTCTGTAACCCATGTGTTACAGTTTTACCTGAGACAGTCTTGGTTATGTTTCTCATCCAACACAAAATCCTACTGATTTGCCTATTTTATATAGGGGTGACTTCATCCGTTAAGCCAAAGCAAGGTTTCTTGTGGCATGGCATGTCTTAGTGAAATAATACAGCCTTAAACCTATTAAGTATGTATGTATGTATGTCTGTATGTATGTCTGTATGTATGTATGTATATTAAAAATATCTGCATTTATTTGTTATGGTAATGATTTAGGCCAGCTTGCCTCTCTGTGCCTGGAGAGAATAGAGCAGACAGCACCTTAAACAGACCTGCTGAAGCTGTGGATGCCCCAGGTACCAGCAAGGCAGGAACAGGAATGGGGGCTGGACCCCCAGCAGGACCCCCTAAAGAGACTCTGGAAACTGTCCTATTGGCCCTGGACGCAGAGAAGTAAGACATGCAGTGTCACATGCATGTGCATGTTTGTATACTAGAGATGTGCATCGCTGTCATGAAGGCTGATGCAATACATATCTTGATGCATTGCCATTGATCTTGATGCATTTAAGATGCATATGAAGCAACTGATGTGCAATCATATGTGATACGATTCACCACTTTAGCAATGTGGTACAGTTTAACAGGATTCAGTTCAGCACAACACTATTCAATGCATAAGATGATCACACCTTGCAGTTCAGTATGGTACAGATAGTTTCCTTTCCTTTGGTTCTTCTTAAGCAGTCAGCAGATCATATATTAACTAAATGAAGTGGAATTTGACTTATCTATTTGTTTCTCTAGAACCGCAACTCAGTAAGCATCTCATTTATGCTGTTTGTTTTTGACTTCTGAAAAACCTTTGGCCCTTACTTAAATAGTCCTTTGTAGTGCAGAAAAGATAAAACTTCTGAAACTTTGTGTATAACTCCAAGCCTGGCTATATTTACTAATAAAATAGGATGATTGTTTCTGTTATTATCTTAGAATGAGTAGAGCTGTTAGTCAGTGGCGCATGAAAAAAAGGTGCAGTAATTTTGGACCATGTTGCCACATGTTGCTTATGTACTTTTATATTTGTCAAATTGTCGCCTGGACACGCCTCCAACCATACACAAACTGAGGCTTGGCAAGAATTGGCCACTGACAACAGTTCAGGAAGCAGCAAGTATAAAATTACTGATCAAACATTTTCTGGCATGTTTCTAAATAAGAAAGGTATAAGACCTCTGCTAATAATTCTATACAAATACAACTCTGGAAATAAATAAGAGACCACTCCAGTTTCTTTTTAAAGCAGCATCACCACATGTACACCAATTTCCTAGTGAGGAACAGGAGGTTCGGTTCTAGCTTTAACGGCAGATACTATGAACGTCTGGTTCATAAGAACAAGGTCAAGCGGTAAACACACAGGACAACACAGCTACAGACTGGCAGAGGGCGGAAACCACTACAAAGATGACCCCAAGTGGCCTACTGAACGACTGGAGAGAGGTGGCTGGGGTTAAACAGGCTTCTGGAGGCATCATTAGTGATTTTCTAAATAAACAGATCTAGGTACTATATCTGATCTAGAACTTGGGAAACATGTTTCCATTATTGTATAGAATAAAACAGAACGGCTCATTTTGATTAAACACAAACTCATAAACTGTAAATCTAGAGAAACTTATCATTTTGAGGTGGTCTCTTCAATTGTTTCAGAGCTATATATAGAACAGATGTAAAGATGTTAGTGCATTCGATGTATGTGTTCATTTTTGGGTTTTTTTTCTCAGGCCCAAGAAACTTCGCTTTCATCCAAAACAACTTTACATCTCTGCCAAGCAGGGAGAACTGCAGAAGGTCTTACTAATGCTAGGTAAGGTGCTTTCTTTAACTGAGCCATCTTGGATGCTTTAAGTCTTTCATGCTCTCCTTACTAATTTCATTGCTATCTATTGGTTCCTGTAGTGGATGGAATTGACCCCAACTTTAAGATGGATAGCCAGAGTAAGCGCACACCCCTCCATGTAGCAGCTGAGGCTGGGCATCAGGAGGTCTGCCACATGTTGGTCCAGGTGAGCACCGATGCATTGCTAAAGCTGCTCGTCTCAGCTGTTGCATGTTAACCATGACCCAGTGATGGTGTTGGAGCTGCCCAGGTTTTTCACAGTATTGCATGCTTTTTAGGCTGGTGCTAACCTGGACATGTGTGATGAGGACCAGCGCACACCCCTGATGGAAGCCTGTGAGAATAACCATCTGGACACAGTGAGCTACCTCCTGAGAGCTGGAGCCATCGTATCTCACAAGGTCTTTCAGCTTCACCGTGTAGAGCCTCACCAGCCAATCACTTATAAATACACACAGGGTTTCTGTGGCACCTTAAAGGTTTTCTAAAGTCTTAAAATAGGTTTACTGTCATAAAATGACAGTGTCTTCCATCTTATCATATATGTATTACATTTAATATATTAAATGCATATATTAATGGATGAATAATAATCGTCTGTTTACAGTTTAAAGGGGCTTTATACACTCTTGTAATACCTGCAGTGCCTGTGTTCCTACTGTGTACAAGCTAGCCAACTTTCGTCTAAACATAGGCACATAAAATATGAGTGAGAAGCTATTCTGCTCTGTTTTCAAAATGTGTTTTTTCCCTTGTGAGTTGTGACTGATAGAAAACCTATATCTTTGTCATTAAACGTATGTCATTTAAATAGAACTATCCAGTTAGCAGTGATCCTGTAGTCAGAAACTGACCATGGATAAAGAAAAAAAGCTAGAGAATGGCAAAACACACTAAGGATTATAATTCATAATCAAAATAAACATCAAGGCTTTTTCAACTAATTGGTATAATAAAGGTGTTAAAGTAGCAATGGTTCTTAAAAATCAGATTTTATATATTGCTGTCATGATCATGAATGACTATCTGCATGAACATTGTCAGTTTTTAAAAGTGTTGTAATAAAACATGCGTGTAATGCACTACTATAATCTTTCAGGATGGAGAAGGCTCAACATGTCTCCACCTTGCTGCTAAGAATGGCCATTTGAGTATAGTGGAGCACTTGTTGTGTAGAGGCCTTATAGATATTAACTGTCAGGTAAATGCTGGTTCAATTCATCTTATATCCCTGTCTTTTTTGCATCTTCAGCAGCCATAATTGTTCTTTATTGTGCCTTCAGGATGATGGTGGCTGGACAGCAATGATTTGGGCAACAGAATATAAACACACAGAAATAGTGAGACTGCTGCTATCTAAAGGTGCTGATCCCAACATCAGAGACAAGGTCAGTGTGGGACTTCAATATGGTTTCAGTATGTAGAAACTCAAACCTAAAAATACCAATAATACCGCCTTTATAATTGTGGCCAGTTATGCCATTTGGATCACTGTTTTTATGGTTTGGTGTTTAAACGTCTCAGGAGGAGAATATCTGTTTGCACTGGGCGGCATTTTCTGGGTCTGTGGATATAACTCAGACTCTGCTGGATGCAAAGTGCGACCTCAACACAGTCAACGTCCATGGAGACTCCCCGCTGCACATTGCTTCACGGGAGAATCGTCTGGACTGTGTTAAGTAAGTACAACATGACAGACTTGGAGCCTTCAGATTTAGGGTTTGTCTATGTTGCTTTGAGCCGTGGCCACATTTTGCTTGTCAGAGTCTAGTGAAGTATACAAGTACAAATTCAGATCACTTGACATTCTATTGTGAAGATTGACCTTCCAATCCAGTTACAGACCCAAACATGACTGTGTTGCATCCCCTCCAGTTTGTTTCTGTCACAAGGGGCTGATGTGAGCCTGAAGAATTGGGAGGGTGACACACCAATGGAGTGCTGCAGCCAGAATTCGAAGGTGTGGAGCACTCTGCATGCAAGCAGGAAGCAGAGAGACTCCAGCCGTGACCGGAGGTCTTTAAAAGAGAAGCTACTCAACAGGTGATACGACCATTGCCATTTTCTAGAACAGTTTTTGAGCCCCCCCAGCCCCCTTTTTTTAAATCATTTTTTTAAACTCACACTTTTTTCAGGGACATTGCAAGGGGCTATGAGAGAGTACCTGTCCCGTGTGTTAATGCAGTAGACAGCGAGCCTTGCCCTGATGACTACAAGTACGTCCCTGACAACTGCGTTACATCCCCAATGAATATTGACAAAAACATCACTCACTTACAGGTAAATCAGCTCAAAACATCTTTGTAGCCTATTTATTAGCCAAGTCTTGAGCCTTAGCCCATCATGGTGGCCGACTATAATAAAACTGTTCCTGTTGTTCACAGTATTGTGTTTGTAAAGATGACTGCTCTTCAGCCAACTGCATGTGTGGTCAGCTAAGTCTGCGCTGCTGGTATGACAAGGTAAGGCTGAACATCTCCAAAACTGCAAAAACAGCGCTTGATCTGGATGGCCTGAAACTCTGTTTTTAAAACCACGTTGCGCTGGCTGTCTCAGGAGAGTCGTCTTCTGCCAGAGTTCTGCTGTGAGGAGCCTCCTCTTATTTTTGAGTGCAACCATGCCTGTTCCTGCTGGAGAACCTGCAAGAACCGAGTTGTTCAGAACGGACTACGGTAACAGTTTATGTCTTGTGTCAGAACAGCTGAAGTCTTTCAAATTTTTCTGCTCTGTTTCTCACTGGATCACTCCTACTCTCAGAATTAGACTGCAGCTGTTCAGGACTCAAAAGATGGGCTGGGGCGTCCGGACATTACAGGATATCCCCCAAGGAACCTTTGTCTGCGAGTAAGCCTCTGATTCTTTCTCTTGCTCTGTCTCAGTAATGCTCAGTAAAGCTACTCTTCAGCTTGCAAGCATGCCTGTAGGAAATGTAATATCTTGAAGTGCATGGTGTGGGTGTCTGTTTACAAATGCACATGGGTGTTGACTCAGGGGTACAGTTGTGCTTGTGTGTGCATTAATGCCATTTGTCCTGCCTCCTCTGTGCAGGTATGTGGGGGAGATAATCTCAGATGCAGAGGCAGATGTCAGGGAGAATGATTCCTACCTGTTCAGCCTGGACAGCAAGGTAGTGCTATGCTAAAAATATCAGACTCATAATGCCATGTTGACTTCTGTGCTTTGTCTCGTTGAAGAACCAAAGGCCTGCATAAGAGATGCCTAGGAATGGCCCATTGTCCTGCTGATGAATATTGTTATGTATTTGCCTCTCAGACCAACTGGAACTGTACATGGAGGACCCGCTAGTTTCATTGGACCACTTTTAGCTACCATCTTTAACGGCAGTGTAGTTTGAGTTAATGTATTTGGTTTTATATTTTACCTACTAAGGTTTACGCAAACAATCATTAGGCCTGCCTCATGATGCAAGTTGAACTTCTGGCTAGAACCTGGAATATAGTTTTACTTACAGAAATGCATTTTCATAAATCCTTCAAATGCACAACTGCAGTTACTGAAAAACATGTCTGTAAAGAAACAGCTATCTGCCAGAACCTGTGTCCCTTTTTTCCCCATTTTATCTGTTTTTGTATTTTTTTATTTTATTTTATTTTTTTTATTGTCTCTGCTACAGCGTTAGACTTTGGAAAGTGCTTAGAAGTGTGAGTCTCCAAGTCCATATAACAACCAGTTGAAAGCTAGCCAGGGAGAAAACTTTGGAGCCTATTTGACAGCATTTGTGGCAGAAGAGCTACAGCTTTACTCAGTTGTCTGATAATTTAGGGAAAGTTAAAATATTCATGCTCATTGGAAGGTTGTACGATTTCAATTCATGCCGGGGCTCATTTATAAGACCACCATGCGAGAAAAGCAAGCATAGTAGTCTGGAGAATACATATCCTGCTTTTTATATATACATTCACGTCAAGTTTGGGGTCTTATCGTACTAAAATTTTGATCTTAACCAAACCTAACAAATGCCACCTTTTAACTTATTGTCCAATAGGCTTAATGACTTTCTTAGTTTACGCTGGTTTAGCTGTTGTGATTAATCTTGCACATTCAAATAAAGATAAACAGGTCTGACAGACAGCCAATCAGGTGAAACCTAAGAGGGAAATTTAGTGGCATATGTTTAAAGGAAAAATAACTGTACTGCATGCACATGTGTCCATGATTTTTGATCCACAAAATTGAGCCGCTGTCATGAAACATGCAATCCAGGATTAATTTAAATTTAGCTTAAGGTTACCTGGCCAAGCAGGAAATCCTGCCTCATGAGATGGGCACTTTATTAGTCCTTAATATGCACATTTATTCTTAATAGACAAAGAGAACACATTGGTGTCCCCAAACTATTGGCTGTCAGTGTGGCTTTTTAAACGAAACAATAAATAGCTGTAAGATCCTGCGTATGTTGTTTTTTTATCACTTGCTATCTTGCGGTTAAAGAAGCCTGGTGCCATTATAATAAGCATTAATGTGAGCTAATAGGATTGGACACAAATCAGTGGAGCCCGGTGAGGTCGTGAGCAGTAACTCTGTTAATGTAATTCTTTCAGTATTAATGAGCCAATATATTTATACTGTTTTATCACAGGTTGGTGATATGTACTGTATTGATGCCCGTTTCTATGGCAACATCAGTCGGTTCATAAACCACCACTGTGAGCCGAACCTCTTCCCCTGCCGGGTGTTCACCTCTCATCAGGACCTGCGCTTCCCGCACATTGCCTTTTTCGCCAGCAAGAACATCAGCGCTGGAGACGAGCTAGGGTGAGCTGCACCATAAAAAGAAAAGCCAGCCTGCCGTGCCAGCCTGCCGTGCCAGCCTGCCTGCCTGCCAGCCGCTTCACTGAACTCATTTGCTTGCATTATCATATCAGTGCAGTGTAATTAGAAATAATCATAGTTAAACATAGACTGGAAAAGCATCAGGGCAAATTCACATAACCAGAATTTCATATATAGATTTATCTGATGCCAAAAGAACTGTACAACAAAAACTAGTGCATATTCAAATTATGAATATGCACTAGTTTTTGTTGTACAGTTCTTTACTGGCTTATACAGATTGAATGAGGACTCATGCTACATATGCAAGGTAGATCACAGTGCCACAATGACTCTCATTTTTCCAGTAATGGAAATCTTATTAGTAGTTACTTTGTAAAATGTGTAAAGACAGTTTTAATAGTAGCTTATTCACCTGTGAATATTCAAGTGAATTCTCAAACACTTTGGACATGGGCTTTTGTATCTTCCTGGCTGTGTCTAGACCCACATACTACCTTTGGCGTAGTATGTATAGTGTAGCAGTATGTGGTTTTGAACGCTGCACATATGATAGTAAAGCAAGGGCCTGTATTAAAGCAGTGTTATGTGAGAATTGGGATTTCTTGCTCCTGTAGTTTACCGCCGTAAACCGAATCATGCTTAAAGTCCCCCCTCATGGACAAACGCATGAAACAGAACACAACTCCCCTTCACATAAAGCGTGTCACGTAGGCATATGACAGAATATACTTGCCAGTTTAGTTGTTTCTATGTGTAAACAACCAAAATCACAGCTGAATCCTGTAGGGCCCATATGCCTTCCTAATGCAGATTGGATTTATGGCAGAGGCTGCGATGAGGTCAGCTTCTGCCATGATGTCCATGCTGGGAATAAAGAGCTAGGTTCTTCTTATAAAATCCTGAAGGTTTGCAGCTATTGGTGCATGGCGTGATGCTGTACGGCATTACCCAGTTCTCTTGAGAAGTTCTCTTGAACCTGCTCTTCCAAAGTTACATAGCGCTATCTCAGGCGTTTTGAGCCTGGAGTGGCAGTGGTGGAGAATGCTGTTTTAAAGTCAGTGTACAATCAGAATGATTTTGATGCTGTTGGTATGTTTGATTGTGGCATCATATTCCTGAAAGAGCTTTTCTAAAATCCAATATCACCTGATTTTATCGCCTAGTTGACACGCATGGTCCGACATGGAATATGACAATGGTGAATTGTATAAAGGGTGCTTGCTCTTTTTATTGCATGTTCAATGACATTTTCGTTGTCCTTACATGTGTCTCCAGGTTTGATTATGGTGATCACTTCTGGGACGTAAAAGGGAAACTGTTCAGCTGCCAGTGTGGTTCGTCTCAGTGTAAGCACTCTGCGGCGGCGATCGCCCAGAGGCAGGCAGACAGTACACCAGGAGAGCAGCAGGCCAGCGCTCTGCCAGATACAAGCTCGTCCACCACGCCACCCAGCCCCAGCTGAGCCCCACTTCTTCCCTTTCCCACGTCCTCCATTTACTGGCCGTCCTGCTCCCTCTACCAGCCTACTGTACCATCACCGCCATCACCAGCACAGACACAACTCGGCAGGGCCCAAACCATAGAAGGGGATCCCAGCAAAAAGCCAGTCTGGACCACTGGTCTCTTTAGCCACTGCACCGTGTTCTGGCCTCTGGGTTGAACTCATTTGTAGATGTGGAAGGGTTACGCACATGTACAGAGAGACGATGTGTCCGTTTGGTAGACGAGGAAACAGAAAGACAAGACTGGTTGCAAGCATTTAATTCTCATTTTTGTTAACAAGGATTTTGTTTCCCTGTTGCGATGACTGTGGGGCTGTGGCATATTGGCTCGCAGACGGACTAAACTGCGCCAGCGGCCCTGCAGGATTATGCATCACCCTGTGTCCATTCGGAGCATGTAGACACTTGTGTCACTTTTTCAACAGTACCTTCTGTTTCCAGAGTGTGTCCACGCACAGCTCAAAGATCGTAATGTGTTTACCTCTTCACGGCAACTTTTTTTTGAAAGATCTGACCTGTGTTCGCTCACGGCATACCTACCTTTCTCAAAAACTTCATTTTCCAGGTGTTTATGACGAAGCAAACTTTTGAAATTCCAAATCAAATTGTTGGCAGAATATTTTGAAAATGAATTAGGGGTTGTTTTTTTATTTTATTTTATATCCCTTCAGATGATTGCGTTTTTTCAGCATAAACTGGTTCTGTGATGGTCGTCTGTTATCTTGAAACGGTCTTTATATGTGCTACTCAATGCAAACGTGTCCCCATCAGAGTCTTACTGCTTCAGGAGTGGACCACACTAAGCTCATGTGATTACTGTTGGCTCATTTATAAACAACGGAGAGCATATGTTCATGTAGTTAAAATCTCATAGCTGCTGGGCATTAGTTACTTTAAAATGTTCTTTGTTGATCGGTTCCCATCTGGTGGCTGTTGCTCCTAACTCTATACAGACTACGGTAACGATAGAGCTGCCCATTTTAAGTTCTGTCCTGCATGTTACGATGAATTTGACTAACTTTACATGCATTTTGTAAAAATTGTAAACCGTTTTGTCTTTCATTGGTGTCATGAGAGGCGCTCTCAAGTCGAAATGATGACTGTCCCCGTCTTATCCTCTGAGTGGACGACTGTAAACACATTGAAGTGTTCCATGGCTTTTTTCTTCTTTTCTTTTTATCCTGCATCATTTGCCATTTTGAATGTTTTCTCTCAACAGCTACAATCTTTTTTTCCTTTGTTTTTTTTTTTTTTTTCCTCTCTCTCTTCCCCTCCTGATAATCATGGTAAGACTTTGCCCGAAATGTATGAGAAATGTAATTACGGGAGTTTTGCTTCATGGATTTGTGGCTGGACAACAGGATGCTGCAAATGGTGCTGAAAAAATGGTTCTGTTTTCAGTTTTTATTTTTCTATTATTCACTATGAGAATACAAGTTGTAAAATAAGATGAAAGAAACAAGTGTTGCTTTTTTTCCCTTCATTTTTACACCTCTGGTTTTCTAACTGTAGTTGACATCATTAGCCTGAATCAGTTTTGTTCCATGACTTAATGTTGACAATGAAGCTATTATTGTCTTTTAAAATGTTGATTAGTATAGTCACGTCCTTTTGTGCTGATTCTGACATGTACATCCAAAACACTGCAAGATGCAAGCGGGGGGTGGGGGAACTGTTACATATTTCTCCAAAGTGAGACTTGATGCTCCAATGCGTCCAGCTGGTTTCTTTTCTTTTTCTTTTTCTTCAATAAATTTACTACTAATAAAAGATAACCCCTTTCTTTTATGGTACGAGTTAAGTAGCCTGAGTATAACCGTCATCTTTGACTAGCTTATGATACTAAGATGTAACAAGGGAACACCTGGGTTTTTTTGTTTAGGCTAACCTTAAATTTGTGGAAAGGAAATCCAAACATCCACATCAGAAGGTTGTTATTTTAGACAGTACAAACACTTATTTCCAATCCTGGTTGCCTACAACATGTCAAATTTGACGGCTACAGTTTCTGTGACTGTGAAACAGCTGATGCAGACATGCTTGGGTATAAATGGAGCATCTGGAAAAAGCTTAGTCCAGTGGTGGACTACGACCTTCCTCCTGGACATCTGCTTGCCTGCAGAGTGTAGTTCCAGCTTGTATCTAACAAGACCCCCCCCCCCCCCTGCCAAACACTAATGCTTCTGATTCAGTCATTTAATGACATCTGAAGAAGTTCACTAGCTGGATCAAGTGTGGTTGGAACTAGACTCTGCAGGAAGGTGGATCTCCAGAAGGCAGAGTTGCTACACAAGCTCACTCTCAATGCTACATGTCACATGGCTAGAAATGTCTGACATTGGTTGGAGATCTTGACCAAGACAGGTGATGTTACACGGTGGTAAATGTTTTGGAACATGTTGCAGTCGTTAAATTTGAATTCAGCCCTGCTAGGACATCCAGCATGACTTGTTTTGGGTGGTGGTATACTGGTAAGCAGTGGAAATGAATATGCTGGTCACCAGCAAATCCAGCATATGTAGAGTTTTGGGTGTTGGTATGCTGGTTAGCAGTAGTGGAAATGAATATGCTGGTCACCAGCAAATCCAGCATATGTTGTTATGAATCTGGTATACTGGTCAACCACCATCACCAAGCTATGTGACCAGTTAGTTCAGCCCCAGACCAACACTATACCAGTTTAAACCAGCATAGAATGCATAACAAAAACAGTAAAACATAAAATATCGTGGGTTTGTACCGTTTCCGGTTTAATCTACAGGCCAGACAGAACTGTGCTATTAGCCTTTCACATACTGTCCCGACTTTCTTTGGAAACGAGGTTTGGATAAAGGACTGAACTGATTCTAATTGACTGAGAAATGCTTTCATGCATGCTCATTTCAGTGACTTTCTATGGACCATTACAGAATTGAACAGGTGAGTATCTTCTGGCCTTTCCTAATCCTTACTCTGATACTCCTCTTAACTACTTTTCACCAGCACTGAAACAGCAGAGTTCAAACGAGAGCTGCAGAACCCAGTGAAAGGCTGAGCAGGAAGCCTTTCTGACTCCACACTGGCAGGCTTTTTACTTTCTATAAACTATTTGATTGTTCTCTTCCTGATTACGGAGCAAAAATAAGATCCATAATTGATTCTGAGACAAGGCACCGAGGCGCTGAGGCCTTTTTGGCTTGAGGACGAAGGCTTTTAATGAGTGAGACAGGAAACAGCCTTTCCGCATTCCACAGACCCCAATCTAGAAGCCCAACAAACTGTGTCTTGATCTTCTGGTGGCAAGTGTATTGAAGAGGACTGCTCGAGTGCGTACTCCGTAAGAGTGTGAGCTTGTTACACTGAGAAATTGGATCTTGAGCCTCTTGGCGCACTGATATTGGCTTAAGAAGAACGGAAGGAGCTATGAGAGGATCGGCGCACTCCAAATGGGCGGAGAGGAGGTCTACTGTGATCTACGGTAGGCTGTGCTTTGTTTAGCTGTATGGGTTGTGGTTGTAACTTCTTTGGAGAGCATGGTTAACCTTACTAACCATTTTAGAATTTTCTAGATGAGACTGCCTCCTGATTTACTCACACTCGGTGGTTTCAGGTCCTGATGCAAAATATACACACAATGTCAAAGGACTAGCTGCACCCAGAAGGAAGCGTGGGAATGCAGGGCTATTGGGAAGGAAGATAAAGGTCACCAGGAACAATCCATGATGATACATTTAGACTGATATGGGTAATATTTACAGAGCTACACATACAGAAGTAGTGTCTCTTAGTGTGGAGTCAGGTGACCATGTTTGCTAACGCAACATGCCAGACACCTCGGTTCCTAATGGTGTCCTGTCATAATCCATCCCATGCAACTTGTGTAATACCACACAGTTCCTGCAGATAGGTTTGCGGTACGGGTGGAGGTGGAGTGACACCAGGCCTTTTGGAAATGTGGTGTGTGACAGCAAGCCGTTCCTCCACACACAAATTCATTGGTCGTCTCCACCAAGACGAAAATGAGTCACTCCATGACAGTCTGGCACGACACTGTTTAGCGGTCATCGTAACAGCCCACGTGCATGCAGTCCTGCAGCTGTCCGTCAACAGCTGTGGCCATAACAGGATGACTCGTGGAGGACATCACTGCTCGCTGAAGGTCCACGCTTCCTTCTGGGTGTTGGGTCAGATGTCACATGCACGGCTGAGCATGAAACTAGAATCATTAGCATGTCTCACAATGTCAAACCCACCCACCAAGTTTCATTCCTGTCACTTCCTTCTGGTCACAACTATTTGTGCGGCTGTTCTTTTTGAGGACGAGTGTTTATTAAGGGTAAACGGTTTTAGTGATCATGGTTAGATCATGTACTGAAGTAAAAGAAGTTTGGCAGTGTCTTTTTCACTCCTGTAAAAAAACGTTTTCCCTGTAACCTGCTCATCTGGTTGTGCCACCTTTAGCAGCTACACCTGCAATCAAACCTGTACTGTAACCAGAGATCAGTCTTTCACATGGCTGTTGGGCATGATGCTGTTGATATCTGACCTGCTCTTCTATAATAATTGTACCTGTTGCAACCAGTCCTGTTCAGATCACGTCTTTCAGCCACTATAAAACGTAGCTTTAAGTGAACATGATCAGCTGTTGATAAACCCATTGTGTGTTTAAGCTGACCTGCTATTTAATGGTATTTAAATTTAATGGTTGTGTGTTGGTCCAATACTTTTACCCATATGGTTACCAGGACATCTTGGATCCGGATTATATTACTAAAAGTTCACTATGGTTTTTGTTCAACTCACGATATGGTTAAAAGGCTGAGTTTCAAAGCAAATTCTATAAAACGTCAGCATTTTTGAAAAAAAAAAAAAACCTGCTTCAGATTGTTGCATAAACCATTTGTGTTTAAGCTAACGCTAGAGAGCATATTTAATGGTTGTGTTGTCCGTCCCTCTAGAGCAGCAAACCACCTGTAACGAATGGACGTATGGTGTTAGGTGGGTGCTCTCGTAGAGAGGTGGATACTTAGCTTCAATGAAGAGACACGCAGGGAACACGTCGTGAAGGTTTCGGAGCCAGTTTAATGAACAATGGGAGAACCGAGACTTCACTCGTCACAAGTTCCCTGATAAGACCAGTTGGAGAACCCAGGCTACAACCTAGCACAGTTCCCTCCCGTGCTTTCCTCCACACTCTCCGTCGTGCACATGCGCACTGCACCTGCCTTAAAGTGACCGTTACACACCCCAAACCATTGCTCCACCACTGCTATGTTTGACGCTGTCCTTTTGGGGTGTTGTATTTCGCAGTCCAGTTTTCTCTAAAAAGGCCTCTTTGTGAGCACTGTTACACTGGCATGAGCTTGAGAACCCAGGAAATGACGTTTCAGCTGAATGTTTTTGGGGTTTTTGGTTGTTGAGAATCTGTTTTCACACATTACCTACACTACAAAAATGTTAATACAGCTGGATATTAAGAGAGCACTTACGTTCTGGGCCTTCCAAAAAGAATGGCTTACAATTTTTGCAGGACGCTTCAAAACTGGCTGAAAAAAATTACGTTCTGTTAAACGTGTCAATGTAACTACGTCTTGGTCTTTGCTGTTTGTTTCCTCTCTGAAATCTGTTTATCTTCAATTCACTTATCTGTTTCTTATCTGTTCGCTTTGCGGCCAAAGCTGTTCGCTCTGCAACATTCGGAACCTGGCGGATGTTGACGCTGGGGGCAGAGTACAGCTCCTGGGCTTGGAGTGCTGAGCTTTCAGATAGGCAGAAGAACCAGAGGTCAACCGGAACAGATCTTAGAGATGCTGCTGGGGTCAGTGAGGACAGTCAAACACAAGCAGGCGTCCAGGACACCATACAGCCCAGCAGCTACGATGCGGTCATTGACCTGGAGAGGCCTACTGACCTGAGGAACATGGACATCATCAGCACACACGAAATGTGCCAAGAGGAGGACAATCTGTGGTCCAGCAGGTGAGTATTTGAGCAGATTGGTAGGCCGTAACTTTTAGAAGATGGTGACACCTTTCCCATGTGTCCATTTCAGAAAAGCACTTTAAAGAGAAGTGTCTGTCAATATAAGTTTCAATAACACATTCTAGAGATTACTCGAACCCATTCATGGCCAACAATGAAATTTATTAAAGTGGTGAGGAGAAAATGCCACTGATGTCTATTTGTCTTTGCTCTGGACTAAACGCTAACATTCTGTAATTCTACACTCCATAGCTTAAAGTATGTGGACGCCCCTCCTAATCGTTGAGTTCAGGTGTTTCAGGTGTGCACGCCCATTGCTAACAGGTGGATCAAATCAAGCACGTAGGCTACATAGACAAACACTGGCAGTAGAACAGTAGATAGCTCAGTGACTTGTGGCACTGTCAGAGGACCTCACCCTTTCCCAGTCAGTTTCCCAAGTGGTCAACTGTGAGTGCTATTATTGTGAAATGGAAGAGCCTAGGAGCAACAACCGCTTAGCTGCTATGTGGCAGAGCACACAAACTCATAGAGCAGGGCCAGTGAGTGCATAGTGCCTATCCTCTGTCACATCCCGCAATACAGAGTCCCACACTTGGTGCTCATGACCAAAAAGCTGCACACAAGCTTAAGATGACCATGAGTGGAGTAAAGCACAGTGTCAATGGACTCTGGATGAATCGCACTTCATCATCTGGCAGGCTAATGAATGAACCTGGGTTTGGTGGATGTAAGGAGAACACTACCAATCCAACATGCAAAGTGCCAACAGTGAAGTTTGAAGGTGGGTGATTATGGAACAGCATACATAGACAACTTTAAACATCATACTCTTCCAACTTTGTGGAAACGGTTCTAACGTGAGTGTGCCCCTTTGCACAATGCAAGGATCATAATGGCAAGTTTGGTGTGGAGGAACCTCAGAGACCTTCACAGAGCCATTTCTTCCACCCCACTAAACACCTTTGGGCTGACTTGCTGTGTTGGTTGTGAACCGGACCTTCTCCTTCAACATCAGTGCCTGACTTCATAAATGCTCATTTGACTGAATAGACACCAATTCAATGGATACAAATTCGGTGGACACAGCCGTCCCAGAAATGTGGAGGCTGTTAATTGCTACAAAGTGGGAAAACTCCATATTAATGCGCATAGTTTCGAGATAGTAGGCCAAACAAACTGGAATGGGTGCGAGGTATAGAGGTCCACATACTTTTACCCATATGGTGTACCATGGATGAACATCTTGGATAACTCGCTGATTATATTACTATGTTAAAGTTCACTATGGTTTTGTTGAACCTCAGTTGCCCCATATGGTTAAAAGGCTGAGTTTCATGAACCAAATTCAGTCATAACTGTTTACTTTTTAGGTTCATCAATTTTTGAAAAAAAAACAAAACAAAAAAAAAAACACTTACATGCTCAGAAAATAGACAGACCAAGGAAACTGGAGATGAATGAATTAGGGTTATTCGTAGGGGTGACATGGGGTTGATAGATAGATAGATAGATAGATAGATACTTTATTGATCCCAGAAGGAAATTCAAGAAAGGCATGAAATGTCTACTGACTTTTTTGCCTATTGGGCGCATTTCCCAGATCATGACTTTAAGGAATTTACGATGGTGGGTCACCACTGGCACTGCAAAGTATTCTAAGACCAGGCTTGCTCAGCATGTGATGCTTTGTCACTTAATGTCAAGATCAGTTGACAGGAAGTTGCAGTTCACTCATCTCACCACTAGAGGGGATAAAAAGTCAGGAGAAAAAGCAGCTAATGAATAGAAAGGAAAGAGAAATGCTGATGAATGAGATGAAATCTGATGAAGATTAAGCAGCCATTCCCCCCACCCCCCATTTTTTGGTAACAGCCATAATCAAGCTGTTCATGCTTCTTTTAAAACATGAGCCAGTCTAAGCAGATGTGATGATGTATTCAGGAATGTTTCCTAAGTGAGGTGGGTTACCTGTCGTCTTTACTGATGCTTGCTGGAGGCTCCAGAGTTAGCCGTCTACACCACACATACAGACATCCAGCAGTCCTGCTCAGGCCCAAGGCCTTGGCAACGAACATGGCTACTGACAGGCCATACTCATGCGCTGGTTATATACCTGGAGGTCTGAATGATTGTATAGCGTGATTGTGCTGTATTGCCCAGGCAAAGAGCTCTATGTGTGGGTTATACTGTCAATGAATTCTAAGACTCAGTACAACACAGTTCACACAGTGATCACTGACCAGCTCTTTAACCTTGTCGCCTTTAACACTAACCATCCATATCAGGCTCAGGAGTTTGCACAAGCATGCGTCTTAAAATAAACCCAATGCACATGCAAACATGCAACACATAGAGGGTAACTGAGCCCAGGGTAGGTTTGAAACTCTGCTGATTGGCTAAATGCATTATTCAAGCATCAGGAAGTCAACATTTGGAGTTATTTGGTGTCAGTTGTTTCTGTCTAGAGAACGTACCTCACAGTGGTGGTGATGGGAACCAGACTTCTCAAGAGTTCAATGCCCCTTTTAAGTTTTGGCACAGAAACATTTTAATTTAACGAATACCTAGAAGATTTGTTTTTTAATTGAGGATTATTTATCTTTAGCACTTTGTACGCTCACTGAACATTTTATTAGGAACACCTCTTTCCATACAATCATTGTTCATTTCATCAGCTCTGCTTGGGAGCACTCTGTAGCTCTTACAGTCACAGACAGTAGTCTTTTACCTGGCATGCTTTTTTAAAGCCCCCTTTCACCCTGTTTTCCAATGGCCAGGACCGCCAAAGGACACCACAGAGCAGGTCTTATGTGGGCAGTGGATTATTCTCAGTAGTGCTGGTGTGTTAGTGTATGTGGTGCTGGTGTGAGTGGATCAGACACAGCAGTGCTGCTGGAGTGTTTAAACACTGTGTCCACTCTGACACTCCTACCTTGCTGGTCCACCTTGTAGATGTGAAATTAGAGAGGATAGCTCATCTGTTGCTGCACAGTTTGTGTTGATCGTCACCTAGTCCTGTTCACAGAGTCTGCCCACAAGACTCTGTTGGCTGGATAGGTTTGTTGGTTGGTGGACTATTCTTAGTCCCAACACTGAGGTGTCCACCAACTGTGGTTGGTGTAGCTCAGCATGTTCACAGAGCTCTGCCAACAAGAGCGACTGTTACAGGCTGGATAGTTAATGATTACAGGTAGGCCAACGTAGTGTTAGGAGTCTATTCGTGTAGCTCAGCATTCACCCAGACTGGGATTAGTTTTCCCACACAACACTGAGTAGTGGTGTTACCCACTGAGCTACCCCAACCAGCAGGTAACACCACTATCTGCCAGGGAACAACCACCACATGCAGGAGACTGGTGTTCGAATCCTGGTCTGGGTGACTAGGCTGTGCTACACCAATAAGAGTCCTTGGGCAAGACTCCTAACACTACACTGGCCCACCTGTAATATGATTAACCCTGTAAGTTGCTCTGGATAAGAGCGTCAGCTAAATGCTGTAAATGTAATGTAAATGTGTCCAGCAGTCCTGCTGTGTCTGATCCACTCACACCTTCACAACACACACTAACACCTCATCACCTTGTCAGTGTCGCTGCAGTGCTGAGTATGATCCATCATCCACATTATACCTGCTCTGTGGGGGTCAGGGAACAGGGTGAAAGGTTAACTGGTCATTTTGGGCAGTTAAAATGGTGCCTGTATTAGCGCTGCAGGTATGATGACTACTGGTTCCTACCGCTACCATTGTAAAGAGAATTTCAATGGAATAATGCAAATTGTTATTAATACACTCTTTATCAAAAGAATATTATATTAATAATTGCACCCAGAAGGAATCAACCAACTGGAATGAAACCTGGTGGGTAGGTTTGATATTGTGAGATTATTGTAAATTATTGACATTGCACGTTCACTCACATGTGATGAATGCAAGGACACGCCTTCTAACCCAACACGATTGCAGATGTTCAGTGAGTAGTGATGCCCTCCATGAGTCATCCTGGTACCTGCCATTGGCAGACGGTGGACAACATGTACGCAGACCGTCCTTAACACCATCAACATCACCCAAGACTGAAATGGCTCAGAATGGCAGCGGGTCATTTTAAGTGACACATCCTGCTTTTGTCTGGTGGAGACAAACAAACAAATCCAGGCACTGTGGTCAGCGCTAAGATGAATGGTTTGTTGTCACACGCCACATGTCCAGAAGGCCTGGTGTCACTCCACCTCCACCCTTACTACATAAATCTGCAGGAACCGTATGACAGTATTCAAGCTCCATGCAATGAATTTTTAACAGGACACCATTAGAAACCTCAACCAAGACATCTGGGATGTTGTGTTAGCAACATGGCGGCCCAATGGCATACTGAGAGACATTACTACTGTATGTGTAGCTCAATAAATATTGATATCTGTCTATATTTATCAGTTGTTGTTCCCACACTTCCTTCTGGGTGCAACTATTGTTTTGATACTGAGTGTATTATTATTATTATTATTATTATTATTAATTATTATAGACAACATTCCAGCTTAATTTCCCAACATTGCTTTTTCCTGTTATTCCCTTTTCCCAGTCATTTCTATCTTGTCAGCACACGCCTGAGGAATCACTTCCCTCTCATTTTCACCAAATCAAACGAAACCAGAACGTGCGCAGTGACAAGCCAATCCATTCACCATTAACAGAGAAACCCGAGCAAGATAAATGCCTTATCGATAGGATCCAACGCACACTCCGCCCCCTGCAGCGCGCCCTCTGTCCAGCAGGGGGCGCTGCTCTCACAGACCAATTCCGACTCGCTGGAAGTACTTAAGGAGCACCGGCTGCTCAATTTGGCCACATTGGCAGCGCGCAAGCGGAGTGCGAGTGGGGGTCAGTGGTTTTGCCTTCTATTTCCAAATGAAAAAGGTCTTGTTTCTCCGGAACACCGACGGAAACCGTTCCTGAACGCTTTATTCGGACAAGGAAGGAACACACTGGCGTGCGTCCGTGCGCAACCGCGGAAAGCTTCGCGTCTGCTCCGTGTTCGCCCCCCCACCCCCCAAAGCTGCCGGTCTTTCTGCCAGGTCACTTGTTTAATTTTGTTTATCGGCTTGTTCGTGTTTAACTGTGTCTGAAAGGGATGCGGCTCGGCAGCTGGACGATATTTGAAGGGTGCCTGGTGTTCGTCCTTGCGTTCTCCGCTATGGAGTAAGTGAAAAAGGTGAGAGAGAGAGAAAAAGAGAGAGAGAGATCAGTTTGCGTTCGTGCGTTTTCTCTTTCTTCCTGTTTCCCCTTTTTTTTATTCTCCGCGAACAAAAGCAAAGCCCACTCTGCACTGATGGAGATCGTGAGTGGTCGCAGATTCGTGCCCTGTGATGCTCCTCGCGCTGCTCGGATGTGACGCCCGTCCGGATCTGTTGACCTGTTGGATTTCATCCCCCTATGTCCAGGATGACTCGCTTTGGGGATGAGGCGCGCTATGGCAGAGGGGCTGCCAGGGCCGGGGGCGCGCCTGGAGCCCCCAGGATGTACAAACAGTCGATGGCTCAGAGAGCCAGGACAATGGCTTTGTACAACCCCAAGCAGACCAAGCAAAACTGCTTCACGGTCAACCGCTCCCTGTTCATCTTCAGCGAGGACAACGTGATCAGGAAATACGCCAAGAGAATCACTGAATGGCCATATCCTCTCTGGAGCTCTGGAGACTGACTGACTGACCTCTGATTAGCCCTCAGTGACAGATGATTTGATATGTAGGAAATAGCTCAATGCATCTTCTGCTGTGACGGAATCGTCACTGTCATTAAGGCTACTCAGTCCCAGCGTAAACGTCAGCCTGGCTGCTGTCGCCTGGTCCACTCTTAGGCTATTGTCTGAGCTTTCATACAGCTGTTTAAGGAGGAATGAGTGCAAAGCGTTTGGCCCCCTAAGAACAGACAAGCTGTCCACCCTGGTTGCTCCAGCACGTGCAGTCATCCTGCATGACGTCTAGTCTCCTCACATTACAGGGATTTGCTCGTGCATAATGTTAGCAGTAGGTGTCGAGTCTGGTGTCGTGGGGGAGATGGACTGGTTGAGCCTGGGGTCCAGAGCATGCTTGCTCTTCGTGCTTTCTGTAGATGGAGAGGGGGAAAACAGGGAGGTAGAGGGATGTTGTAATGCTGTCTGTGTGTACTGGCACGTTTGCTAAATTGAGTGAATTAGGTTATTGATCACCTGTTGCAATACAGATAGATCCTCAGCCTCTGGTTCTGAAAGAGCGCTCTCCGGGGTGCTGAAACCTCTCAGCCAGTCTCAGCATGAGCCAGTGGTTCCCAGCTCCAGTCTTGTAGCCCACCTGAGGGGACGGCCACTTCTAGGAGGATGCTTTAATTGGGGTGGAATCATTACATTGTGTGGAATAAGCTTGGTTAGTAATGTCAACTGATATGAACGATCACCAACTGTAGAGGTATCGTGGCAAGCAATACCATTATGAGTCCATTTCCAAAGCAAAGCGCTGCATAGTAGTGTTGCAGAGCTTTACAGAGCGCATGTTCTTCTCCTGCTAATGTCATTGGCAGGTGATTAGTAACTGAGGGAGTTTAAGATGCCTCCAGTAATAACTATGCTCTGCTCTGACACATGACCCCGTTAGCATCCAGGGGCTATGGACGTGTATTGGACTTGAAGGTGTGGGCGATGCAAAAATGACAACTGTTAACTAATGACAGTGTTAGCACTGAGAGGTTCCGCACGTTTCCGGAGGTTATGGTGGTCTTTTACGAGACACAGTGTTTGAATGTTTATGAACCTGTTTAAGAATCGCTGCCCCCTGTTATTCACTTATAAGGAGAACTGTGTGCTGCAGAATGGCATGTGACAGGGTTATCTAGTAGTTCTCCACGTTCCTTGGGGGTTAGAAATGTGCATCATGGTTCTGTCTTCTTAAACCATGACACAAGGATTTAGACTTTGGTATCATGGCTTCAGTCACAGTTTTAGTTCTGTTACCTTCCTATTATTCACTCGTCACATCAAAAAATGGCACGTAATATGGTTAACATGTGGTAGTTCTCTTAGTAGTTACAGGTGGGGTATCAAGGTTTTGTCTTCTGCGACCGCGACACAAGACAGTGGACATCAGTATTAAGGTTTCAGTTTAGTTTCAGCTGTAATGATAACTAATCCATGGTTTCAGTCTTGATTTCAATATTGTAACACCCCTATGAAACACTATTGGCATCGAGTGGTCCTCCACATTAACTCGAGGGGTGTTATGGTTCCGTGTCTCAAAACTGTGGATGTTTCCCATGCTACACTGTTAACATCCAGTGGTTCTGCACATTTGTGGGTTATAAACCAAAATATTGTCACACCGGCACGTTGCCCCCCGCCCCAACCTCATCTGGACAAGCTCGTCTACTTTTGCTCTCTATGAAAGAGTAGATCTCACATATAGAAGCTTCTGGATTTGTTTGTACCCCGGCTTTCTTCACCAGATTAGAAATGTACATTATAATAAATCCAAGGAGAGAGAGCAAAAATATGACTGGCTCGAGAACACCTGTTTAGGAAGCTAAAAGTCAGAATGGGTCTACAGGGACCCACAGACTGTCCATGTTATTGCTTGATCTAAATGGGTTTTGAAATGGGACCCCCAGACAGTCCATGTTATGCCTTGTCTAAATTCCCAACACACAGGGAGAGAGGCAAAATATGGATGGTCTTGGGGCCCCTGTGGACAGGTTTAAGAACCGCTGTTTAGAGAGCCAGAAGTCATTCATCTGTGCTGTCTCTCCAGAGTAGCTATTTGTTGCAGGTAAAAGGGCACTTTGGAAACCTTTATGTCCGATTCTCATTTAGGGAGGTCTCAAAACTGGTTCTGGGTGGGTGAGCTTTCAAGACTGGAGCTGGAAATTGGTGGCTTAACCTTTGTCAAGAGCAGTGTTTATTTTTTGAGCAAAGTCTCTGGCAATTCACAGACGTCTCGATTTTTGCTGTATGCCAGCTCTGAACATGCAGTGGAGAACTCTGGACCCCTGCTATAGGTGTGCTTGTGAAGCTTAAATGCAGACAGTTTAAACGGGCCCCCAGGAACTGAGATGAGAAACCCGGAGTAAAAAATGCAGGAGGGCTTATTACACTTTCCCACTTTTTTACATTATAAGCTTAATCCTAGAGATGTCCATTCGGCTCCAGTGCAGTACTGCTATAGCGTACAGATTTATGGCTAGATGATGGCCGTAGTGGTGCGTTTTTAAAAGCGCGCTGGGTCTCCAGACCATTTGCAAAGCATGAGACAGAGCATATCCCGACCCTGCGGGTGATAAGTACATGACTGGAGTGGTCAATGGAGCTTTAGGTTTGCTCTGTGAATTGCAGTCCTATAAAGACTTGAGCCCTTGGGGGCAGGCACAGAAAATGAATTGTAAAATGGATCTTAGTGCTAGAACGAATTGAAATGGCCAGCCATCCATAAAGTGCAACTCTCCATTTGTCCGTGCTGTTCTTTCAGAGGTAAAGGACTATTAGGACATGGAAGTTCATAAAACAGCTTTGTAGCTTTTCATAAAATATGTAGAGTTTGGAAAATGACACTTAATTGATCTGTCCCTGCTGTTACAAAATTGCACACAATTTGGAGAATAATAGATAACATGTATTTAATATAGACCTTATGGAATTTGCATTATTGTAATGTTGGTTTTATAGTTAAAACTGCGTGTGCTGGAGGTAGTTGAAACTAGTCAGGTAAGAATTGGCTGTAATGCTAATTATAAAAAAGCTACATCCAACCCATCCCAGTAGTATGGCCATCTATATGCATGCAAAACCATTGGAAATGAATAATTGCGCACTGAATGTAGGGTGATATAACTACAGATTGTAAAAAAAATTATTATTGCATCTGAGTATCGTGACATCAAGTTTTGTGCTACTATATCAATTCTTAAAAACACAGTACTGACTTTTTATTAATAGCTAATATGTAGAGTTTGGTGGTAGACAGTGGTTTAATGCATGTTGTGTTTAAACCCCCAGTCCCAAGATAGCCGTGTGGCTGCAGGTGGTCATTCCAGCATAACTGGGGATCACATGATCAGGTTTTTGAAGGATCATACGACCTCCTTCTTGTTTGGAATGGAAACCTGGAGCCTCACTAGCCCTTTGCGGATAAGATTGAACACTCCTGCTTTGATTGTTCTACTCCAGCATAAACATGTGGCGTAAGGTCACATGGCTAGCGTTAGCATTAGCAAGCCTAGCTGACCTGTTAACATTGTTGTTCTATGATAGTTTTCCTAAAATTAGATCGCAACTCCTGTATCATAAGTATCACATCAACAGGTTTTTGCCAATACACAGCCCCAACCAAACTGACCCACTTGGTCACATGGTGCACTGCTTGTCTATGTCCATGAAAGAACACACACACCTAATGTGTGCTATTTGTAATTCAGATTCTTGCTCTGCTTTCATTACAACCCTGTGTTTGATTTCTCAATGAAACCACTGCACTGTTTTCCTTGACCTCCACACTCCATTCGAATACATGATCCTCGCCACCATCATTGCCAACTGCATCGTCCTGGCTCTCGAGCAACATCTGCCTGTTGGAGACAAGACGCCCATGTCGGAACGCCTGGTAAGCTTGTTTACTGTATTCATTCTCCCTACTCCTGTACTTCCTCTAATTGAGTTCATTATGTTGAGTATATTCTGGTAATTATCAGATGCTTGTTTTCCACAGTTTGCTGATCTGTTTATTATATATGCATACAGTGTTACAGTCAGAGACCATCCTTACATAAAGTGCCATAAAATGGCCATTAAAGGGGACATGTTATAGTTCTCCTGCTCATACCTTTGGGGACTGCCTGTCAAACCAGAAACTGTGAGATAGGACAAGCCAGTCTGTTTTTGTATGGGCTGCCTAAATCAGAAAACATGGGACTCCATGCTTTCCAGATCTGGCTCCCCTTCTTACATCAAGTGGGGTAGTTATTTCAATTCTGGTTTTCGAGGCTCCCTGCCCTGCACATTTTAGTCCTTTCCCTGCTCCCAGCACACCTGAGTCCACTTATCAGCTCATTAACAAACCCTTACAGAGCTGCAGGGGGTGTGTTAACACAGGGAATCCACTAAGACGTACAGGAAAAGGTTCCAGGGTTGAGAATCACTGAGGTGGGCAGTAATTAAAATAATCCCGCCCACTATCTGGGTATCTCTGCCCAAGGCTTTAAAACCAACGTTGCAATGGTGCACTATTTTGTCTTGCAAACACTGGAGCTGCTAGCATCATCACAGCAGCTGCTCTGTTGCTGGCTACATCTGTGTGGATATAGGTTATTTCCCAGTGTCCAGCTACAGCCGGCAAAAACCCGCCACTTTTGTTGATGTGATGCACAGCCAGCCTCTTGTTCAGATTTCCCATCCCACCTTAAATGCTGTGGCAGTGTAGTTCGGGCAACTCAGGCAACTGATCTTAACTGATGCACCAATTAAGGTGGAACAGGAAAATTCTAACAAGTCGCTGCTGCATAAGAAGCCGACTTGTGCCTCATGGGTCTGCTTTTCCAACCTGGGTCAGTAGAAAGCAGCACTGACAACAAAACCTTGCCTGAGAGACGGATCAGTATTAACTAGTTGGCAGTATTAACTAGTTGACCAATGTTAACTGGCATGCTAATATATTATAAATTAGAGAGAGAGAGAGAGAGAGGTAGCGTTCTACACAGTTCTCGCTGCAGGATCTACCATCATTTTAATTCCATTATTCAGTTGAATTCTATACAATAACCTTTAACTGATTAACAGGTATTTAACGTGAGCGTGAGATGAGAGAACGTGTACTAGTGTCGGGATATACGCCGTGGGGGTTGAACAGTGGCTCATTATCATTTAAAGGAACAGGTGTTCAAGTTGCCTGAGCAGGCTGTGTAGGCAGGGGAACAGGGTTGTGCTGCTTCATCCTTGAGATTTTTTGACTAAAGACCCAAGAGAACTGTGTGAAAGAAGCCTGTGTCACTTTAAAGTAGAAGTTAATCTTCAAAACTTTCTATCTTTGGAAAAACAATTCTCCTTTTCACAGTACTGTAAAAAACAAAGGCTGCTAATTGGTTCTTGGGATCTCCCATTGCAAGGAACCCATTTTGGCATATCAGGGTGGAAGAGAGACAAGCAGCATGGACGTTGCTGTCCACCCCCAATACCCAACATCCCTACTGAAGCACATTCGTCAGTTTTGGTCATGTATTGTTGCTGGTGGACAACCAGTGAGCTTATTAGAGCTGAACCTGCTTCTGCTATCCACCTCTCAGGGCTCCCACCCTTGGCTAAAGCTTGGCACGCACCCCTGCAGTCTATGCAGGAAGCACATCTGTGTCTCATTAAGCCCTAGCCTGCTGGGAGCTATTGACTTTAAATGTGAATACATGCTCTCTGGGTGACCCGACCCTAACCCACGCAGAGCAGCCTTTGATTGCTCTCCTCTGCTATCATGCTCTGTTTGAACCTCCAACTGAACTGTGTTTGCCCAGTCACAGTCATAAAACACAGGTCCTTAGAGGCCTGTTGTAGAGCAATCAAAGCGGACTCCTGGCTGACTGCAATAAGGCAGCAACATCCTCTTTATGAGCTCCAGCATACAGGCTGTAATAGCAGGTTGAAGCTAGGAGCGGGCAACATGACGATGTGTTATCATCATAAAGATAAATCACAATATGTTTTTCCGAGTATACCGTAGTATCGTCAGTACGTCTAGAACACTGAACGACAGCTAGAAGTGCATGGCAGCCATATAAATTGCATAGTAACACAGAATGAGCCCATTGTGTCATCATCATGTTTGGTTTGTTTCTACCAATTGGCTGACCTGTGCTCCGCCCACTAATGCTTTCTTTCATAGCAGTTGCAAGCTTGGACAAGCTGTACAGAACACTATTAAAAATCCCGTTGAATCTAATGAGAAACTGTAGCGTACAAATCAGTGTTAGTAAAAATATGCGCATTTAGAGCGGGTTATTAATTTCAAGTTATATTTATTTGGTGTTCTTGTGAAAGGTCATATGGTTGGGGTAAATCAGGTGTGGTTATTTGTGTTGTGTAATTGAGATCTTGTCAGTGCTGATGATCTGTAGGCCTGGGCAATATTTTAGGGGCACTAACACTTTCCGAGCTATCTTTAGCTTGTATGAGTTTTAATGTTAAGTTATTTAATGTTAAGGAGAAGTTTTGATGACAACACTTATTAAATACTGCCGTGTTTTGAAAGTTTTTCCTGCAGCTGTATGCATTCCTGCTGGTGACTTGCTAACTAATAGCTCCCTCTTGTGGAGAAAATTCCCACTGCCACATGTGCATAAGTGAGTGGGTTCCAAAGCCATGAACATACATAGACATATGTACATGGATGCAGCATTGGCTGATTTGGCCCATTGCTGCTACATGTCAACACATCTGCCATATTGGTCCGGCCAAGACTGGCCTGTAAACATACACAAGTAAACAGGGGAGCTGCGTCTTTTCTGGTTAAAAAGCCCTGCAATGTTTATAGTTCTCAAGGAAGTCATCTTTAGATTCAAGGGTTCATGATTTTTACATGGAGCATGAAAAAATCCAGTCTTTTTGAATCTCAAAAGTTATAACTGTTGCTAGAGGCTGAAAAGAGGGCTGTTTATCACTGTTAGGCTTACATGAACTGGAAGCCCACTTCCCACTGGCTCCTCGTCCTCTTCTCTTTGGGAAACCTCCAGAAAGTTAGTTAGTCAGCTAACTACAGTCAGAGTAATATTGTCAGGAGCCTAATGTCAAGTAGTGTGACATAAGAATCTGTTGTGAGAAAATGCTAGTATAGATAGAAATCTCGATTATGGGTTACTTAGTTAGGTAATTATATAATGTCTTATATCATAGCTTTTATAGCTAGATAGCATTATTATTAATCTCACTTATTAATAGTCTGACTCTGGTGGCTTGCTAGGTAGCTCTTAACATAATGTGATAATAGCCAAATTCAACCAAGATCAACTGTTCGGTCTCACCTGTAAAAGGTAATTTGGTTTGGATTGTGCAATGGTTCGTACAGCCTCAAGCTGCACACGAGTAGATCAGACACACAACGCAGTGACACAGACCCGTGATCCAGCGACCAATTCTGGTGTAAATATGTAAACATGGTGAAGAGAAGGAAGGATGCGGCTGTTGCAGTTGTCAGTAGGAACAACAAAACAGAAGATTGGTTGAGCTGTGGCGGCATTGCCTTGACATAACCACAGAAAACAGTCCCAAAAGATAAATAATGGCAAGAAATCGAGTTTATAGCATTAGCACCAAGAATTTATGGTGCTACTTTGACATTGTGACTTTCATGACAGACAAAAATATTGTGTAGCCTGATTTTGCCACTGCTTGTGAATGGTTTTGGCCTGTCCATACTGCCCAGGTCTATTGACCTGCCTAGTTTTACTGAATGTAGCTTTACTTACTACAGATGGTGAAAAAGTGTACACCTAAGAAAAGCCTAAAAGGACAACACAGAGTGTAATAAATGAAAAAGAAGGAAAGAGAGACCCAGCATGCAAATAGGGGCCATTAAAATCATGTCTGATTGATTCATTTCAAAGATCTGATTGGAATATGTAGGGTTTGTCCTATTTATTCATTTTCTTATTCTTCCAATATTGCTTAAAGTATTTTTTTTTTAATTGGTCAACTAAATATTTTCAGCTTGACTTCTAATAGCCAGTTTGATTTTTAGTGTAGGATAGCATTTCCTATGGTTAGCTCAGTGTTAATGCACCAACTCCAACTTCCAACCTACCGTATTTGGCCAAATGTGATTTTTGCCAGCTTTTTTGCAAATCTTGTCCTGCTTCAGAACTCTTGCTAGAAGGCAGAGCTAGGACAGCTTTAGTTTCCTTGAGCCCTTTTTGTTATGTTATGTGACGATTGTAATATATATATTGTATCATGGTGTTATACTATTTGTCAAATCGCCCCACAGCCTTAGTGGTTCTCTTTCTAGAGCCATGGAAGGAGTTTTGTAGCTCAGATAAAGTCAATGACATCCTCTCAAACACGGCCACCTGCTCCTGTTCCCAGTTAGCCAAAGCACTGTGTCCCGCCATCAGCTACTCCACACACCAACAAGCAAACAAAAGGTACTTAACACTGAGCGAAAAACGATGAATGTAGGAGGAATCCATTATAGCGCTAGTGTTATTGTACTGTTTCTACAGTGTCAAACTCTATGATGCGGTTTCCACTGGATTTCTACGGATTAATCCCCTGCTAGATTTCCCTCTGCATGTATATGCTGGAGCGCTACAGACTCTGGAGTATTTATAATTAATCCACTTTGCTCTATACATAATAGATAGTGGCATACCATCCACACTATCGTTCGTACAACCCTTTCTCCTCCACCCACGGCCCATGACGCTTGGTAATCAGTCATTACGCAAGGCTTTCTGTTCAGGTTTGGATTGATGGACTTCATTTCATTTCTCTGTCACTGGGAACTTTTTAGCAATGTTCCATCGAAACCCATCAGGATAGACAAATGTGTCTAATTACGTTCAATATTGGACTTTATAAACTATAGCTTAGTTCATCTGCAGTTGTAATGTCTGTAAGCTGTAGGCGTGAGCAATATGCTAAAAAATATTATATCACAGTCCTTAATTTTCATGATCTACGATACTTATATTTTAAGCAGATTGAATGTGCTAGCAGTGTCTTTGAATTAAAAACTATAAATGCAATGATTTTTTAATCAGCCTTTCATATTCTGCAATGCACTAAACCCAGTTAAACAGGGCTGATTATGTTCTCTGGATATTGATATGCAGTTGTACCGTGCTGGTAAAGTAATGACTATATATCCACCATATGCTCAGATATCCAGTTTGTATGTAACAAAAATAATGATGGTAGCCATAAAATATCATTACCCAGCCCTAGTAGATTAATCAGTGTACAGTCTACACAGACATTCTGTATAGGTATGGATGGGTATCAGTATCAGACCTGTATCTGCTGGATTGGACTGGATTATATAGAAAACTATAGAATTAATCCGATCTAGTCCTGTAGCAAGTCTAGATGGTGCTCCCTTGCACTGTGTGAAGTGATACAGCTAGCTGTGTAATTCTACAAGTGGAGTGTTTGAGTAGTTTGAGTCTGATAGTCAACCTTCATATGCTCATCTTTAGGAGAGTGCTTCAGTCAAACTAGCTAATTCTAAAGCTGGCGGCACGTTGGGCAGCACTGTTGCCTCACAGCGAGGAAGGGTTTGATTCCCATCTCACAGCAGTGCAAAGCGAACAAAGAAAAAACAAAGGAGAAACAAATGGCTTCAAATTTAGTCAAAACTGAAAACAATTGTGAAGACAAGGTTTTGTGCTAGCAGAACTGATTTGGAAAATCTTATACATAAATCATTAGAGCTGGTTTAGTTAATTGTATCCTATACTTATGCCCAGGACACACATTTACAAATGTCAAGGGTTACAAGAGCAACTGACATGGAGTATAAATTGACAACAAATAACAAGGAACATCTGGGAAAGGGTGGAGCTACAAACTAAGGACAGGTGAGGGGCCTGACAAGCAGGCGGAGACTGGAGTAGAATTAACCAAAACAAACAGAAGCACATGGGACAGGATAACAAAAGGCGCGTGGAAGTGACAAGGCATGTACTTTAAATGCTTAGTGCAAAATGTTCAATACATTTCAATACAGCAGGAGAACAGGAGGATAGCTGTTCCAGACGAATGACTTAATGACTATAAATGCTTCAAATATTGTTTTAAAGGTAATTTTGAGAACATGCATTTAAGTACACGTACACTCATCATCAAAAGGATAGTTACACCCAAAAGGAATCAACCGACAGGAATAAAACTAGATGGGTAGGCTGGACGTTATGCCTTATCAGTGTAACTGACTGACCCAACAGCCATGATTGTGAACATTCAGCGAGGAGCGTCACCCTCCATCAGTCATCCTGTTAACGCCCGCACCATTTGGCAGACACCTGCACGTCACAGGGCAGCATATATGCAGACCACTATGACGACTGCCCGTAACACCACATCAGCGTCACCAAAGACTGCAGCGATGTCGTGGCGGACTGGCAGACTGTCATGGAGTGACTCAGAATTGAAATCAGTCAACCCATGAATTTGGTATCACTCTACCTACACCGCTACCGCAAAATCTGCAGGAACTATGTAAGAATGTTCAAGCTGCATGGGATGGATTATCACAGAACACCATTAGGAACCTCTACGAGTCCATGCTAAGACGTCTGGCATGTTGTTAGCATACTGAGAGACACTACTTCTGTATGTGTAGCTCAGTAAATATCGCCCATACCAGTCTAAATTCATCATCATGTGTTGTTCCTGGTAACCTTCATCCTCCTTCCCAATAGCCTTGCAATCCCACACTTCCTTCTGTGTGCAGCTATTCTTTAGATGATGAGTGTATAAAAATGAAGTTCACACTGGACCTCATCATTCCATCTCTGATCATCTTCCACGCGCTTAAAGACATGGCTCTTTATGGATTCTGAAGTAAAGGCAGTGATTATGTAACCAGAAATGTAAATATGATGGCAAACCGGTAGTATGTTGTAGGTTCTACATAGCACCGTGTTATAATTCATATAGCCTTTTTAATAGGCCTATTATGTGGAACCCATTCTGCAAAGGGAGTAACTAATCTCCTCCAATCTCATTAAGACCAACCACATATACTAACGCAGTTAATTCACTGCATGTATAAACATATAAATCTGATCGGGTTAAGGAGCATAATCAAATCAGGTTCAATTGTTATAATCTAGCATGTCTGCACGTCTGCTTTATTAGCTATAACGTGAAGAGAAGCTCGAATGCTCTTCTCTCTGTCTTATGATCCATAATCCTCAGAAAAGCCTGTGATATGCATTCATATGGTCCGACACAATGCCTGAGGGTTACGCAACTCATGGTTTATGGGCTAAGGAGTTCATATATAATATATTTATTCATTTAATTAGTAATTACATAAACACACACACACCTTCGAACCTCACAGCTGTCTCAGATCTACTAATGCAGTTCAGGTTCCCAGATTATTACTCCACTGTAAGGGATGTTCGACCTTTCTACAAGTGCTAGTTCATAAGGAAGCTTTAAATTTATCTTCCTGAAAGGAGGATGACGTGTTCGGGAGGGAGGTCAGATTGGTGTAAGTGCTTCAGGTGCCCTGGGGCTTTGGTGATATTAATGGGTGTGATTTCAAAAGCAGTGTGCTGCACGCTCAGTAGTACTGGCTGTACTTGTGGAGCCCCACAAGAACAACTTACAGAGAGGGCTTCTCGTCTGTCGGACAACCTCTTCTGAGATTCAACAAGTGACGGAGTGGATTTCTAGTAGAAACAGCTTCATTTTGTCTTTCTCCAAATTCGAGTTTTTACATCTCATGATGAAATTTATAAAGGGCTGTGAGGGGTTGTTGGATTGAGATGGACTCCCAAATGGGTTTGTTCAAGCCTCACATCATCAAAAGAAATAGTCCCACCCAGAAGGAAGTGTTGGAGTGCAATGAATAGCACAGAAGGAAGGAAGATAAAGGTTAGCAGGAGCAATAAATGATGACAAATTAAAATTTTGAATGGTATGGCCAATATTTATTGAGCTACACATACAGAAGTAGTGTAACACAACATGCCAGACATCTTGGCATGGAGTTGTAGAGGCTGCTAATGGAGCCTGCGATAATCCATCCCGGTATGGGGTGGAGGTGAAGTGACACCAGGCCTTCTGGATGTGTAACATGTGGTAACAGCTGTTCATCTCGGTGCAGATCATGGTGCCTTCACAAACAGATTTGTTGGTTGTCTCCACTAAGGCAAAAGCGAAACTCGTCACTGGAGATGACCTGCTGCCGATCTGAGTCATTCCATGACTGGCACCAGTCTGCCACGACACCATTGCAGTCTTTGCAGTATATAGTGTTTCCACAGCTTCCTGTCAGCGTTTCATAGAAATCTGCAGGAATATTTGCTATAACATGTTGGTTTGGCATTTTCTGCTTCTCATGATCCAAGTAATCCCAAACACGTTCAGTGGTGTTGAGGTCTGGATTCTGGAGTGGTCAGCCCGTTGTTCTGAGACCAACAGCAGCTTCTTTGCTTGGTGTGCAGATGTTTTTTTCTTGGTGAGGAGCTGCTCGACAGTTCCCCTTCCTTTCAGACCCATAGCACTGAGTTGTGTTCTCCCAGTGAAAGGTTGGTAGACATCCCTGTGTATGTTTTCAGATCCAAAGCAGGAGAGCTTGGTTTTCTGCTCTCTCAAAGATGAAGCATTAAGTATTGTTTCTCTGGTGAAGGTTGTTCTGGTGGTCGGCTAGTCCTCTACCAGGAGTCCCATTTTAACTGTAACTGTTATTTTCTTCCTCCTTAAGAAGTTGGATTATCTTGTGTCTGATCTTCTCAGAAGCTCTCAGATCTCCTGAAAAAGTTACACATACTACGCTGCAGAACGCTGCAGCTCATCTCATCTTCAACCTTCCAAAGTTCACCCACGTCACTCCACTGCTGCGCTCCCTTCATTGGCTTCCTGTTGTTGCCCGCATCAGATTTAAAACTCTGATGCTGGCCTACAAAGCCAAGAATGGACCAGCGGCTCCCTACCTTATGGCAATGGTGAAGAGTCGAGCTGTACCTCGAGCCCTTCGTGCTTCAAGTACAGCTCGTCTCAAACCACCATCCCTGAGGACACATGGAAGACAAGCGTCCAGACTCTTCTCTGTCCTGGCTCCCAGATGGTGGAATGAACTCCCACTGGGCGTCAGAACAGCGGAGTCTCTCGTGGTCTTCAAGACTGAAGACCCATCTCTTCATAATGCACTTGAGTGAGCTCTAGCAGACGTGTAAATTGTGTGTATCGTGTGGCGCTTTAATGACCTTTTGTACTGCACTTATAATGACCTTTCTCTAGGTACCAGCACTGGCCCCCTGTTCGGGCAGTGTCTGAGCTTGTGGTGAGTTTTAGGCTTTAAACTTCCTACTAGCTGGAATATTATCCAACAGAACACTAAGCACGGTTGTAAGTCGCTCTGGATAAAAGCGTCTGCTAAATACCTTAAATGTAAATGTAATACTAATTAGCCATTTTGACTAGAAATGAAATAAATGAAGGGTGGTCTCTGACAGAGCTGTACACTGTACACATCCAGGCAAAAAACAGGCCAACCCTAAAAGGCGAAGGTTCTTATTGATGGTCTTGGTCTGATTATATTAAACACAAACTAACCTGCCAGTGTCTTTCGGCTGTTTAAAGCTATCTGGGCAACAGATTGTCTGCAGGATTATCCACAGAAATTCAAGGAAATTAAAGGGAAAAGGTTCCCATGCTGAGTCATGCAGTTTGTTGTATTAATTGTAGTTAAGACCCATAAAAGCTTCATGTTCTGCCATTTTGGGATTGGCCCATTTTGCCCGCGAGTGTCCATCTGAATAAACCTTTATCAGTACTACTTTGCATTATGTTGATGCAGTGTAGCTTATTGGCATGTACATATTTGAAATAAAGTCAGTTTAGTGCATTGCTTTGCTCAGTATATTGCATAATTCAATATTACTCAGCACAGAGCTCGTAAATGATTTTCAACCCAGTCTACAGTGAAAAGGAGCTGCTCTCCTCCACCTCTTTTTTCCTTTCTCTCCCTCTCTTTCTCCATTTCTCTGTCCACGCTTCATTAATTTCTCTCTTTTCCTGCGAACAAAAAGAAGACCCTCATCCCTCCTTTCACTCCCTCTTTCTGTTGGCAGGACGACACAGAGCCCTACTTTATCGGAATATTCTGTTTCGAGGCCGGCATTAAGATCATCGCCCTGGGCTTTGTCTTTCACAAAGGCTCCTACCTCCGCAACGGCTGGAACGTAATGGACTTCGTGGTCGTCCTGACTGGGTGAGTCCACAGCCTGCGGATGGAGAGTCAGTATGCTGGGGATGGATGGATATCTCTACGTGTGTGTGTGTGTGTATGTTTGTGCGTTTGGGGAAAGTGCTGGATCGGCCTTGTGGTTTTTTTTTTGCAGAAGTGCTTGTTAAGCTATGTGCTGGTGGGCTCCCCATCTGTATTCCTGTAAACATTGCCCTCAGGCTGCCTTGTTTGTCACTCAAGAAGTAGACGAGGTGGAAGCTTTGAGGAAATAAGAAATACCGTAAGCTTGTTTGAGAAAACGCGTCACGCACAGTCCCCAGTAGGCGATGCATGGTGTTCTTGTTTGAGTGTGAGTCATACTTCGGGAATCTTTATATACGGTCTCTGTCATAGCAAAAAACAAAACTGCATGGCACAAGCAAAATAATGTCCTTGAAGGGAATTCCTAGGCTTTATGTAACGTCTGTGTAATTAAGGTGTTCAAGGGAAACTCCACCAAACTTCTATATGCACTCATCATCAAAAGAATAGCTGCACCCAGAAGGAAGTGTCCATCAGCAGGGCTATTGGGAGGGAAGATGAAGGCTACCAGAAACAATACATGTTGATACATTTACACTGCTATGGGCAATATTTACTGAGCTACACATACAGAAGTAGTGTCTCTCAGAATGGCTTTGGGTCGCCATGTTTGCTAACGCAACATGCCAGACTCTCAGCATGGAGCTGTAGAGGTTCCTAATGGTGTCCTGTGATGGTTCATCCGATTCAGCTTGAATATTCTCACACAGTTCCTGCTGATTTTGTGGTGGAGGTGAATTGACACCAGGCCTTTTGGACATGTGATGCATTAACAACAAACCATTCATCTTGGTGCGACACATGATTTCATTGCTTGTCTCCACCAAGACAAAAGTGGGACTCATTGAAGATGACCTGCTGCCATTTTGAGTTACACCATGACAGTCTGGCACGACACCATTGCCGTCTTTGGTGACGCTGACATGGTGTCAAGGTCAGTCATCATAACAGTCTATGTACATGTAGTCCTGTGTCGTGCAGTCGTCTGCAAACAGGATGTCATGAAGGGCATCACTGCTTGCTGAATGTCCGCAGTCATGGCTGTCGGGTCAATCGGGTACAGCGATAAGGTTACTTCTGGGTGCAACTATTCCTTTGACAGTGAGTGTGTATATTAAGTGGTTAGGTTGTGAACAAAGTCATTCAGGGTGGTTTGGTGTTAAATGCGCCTTTCTACAGTCAGACTTATTCACTGAGGTGGTGATAGTGACCAGATGTCTGACGAGGTTAATACCTCTATAATCTACAGGAGTTGGACAATGAAAGTGAAACACCTGTCATTTAGTGTGGGAGGTCTCATGGCTAAATTGGACCAGCCTGGTGGCAAATCTTCATTAATTGCACATTGTACCAGTAAGAGCAGAGTGTGAAGGTTCAGTTAGCAGGTAAGAGCACAGTTCTGCTCAAAATATTGCAATGCACACAGCATTATGGGTGACATACCAGAGTTCAAAAGAGGACAGATTGTTGGTGCACGTCTTGCTGGCGCATCTGTGACCAAGACAGCAAGTCTTTGTGATGTATCAAGAGCCACGGTATCCAGGGTAATGTCAGCATACCACCAAGAAGGACGAACCTTCACCAGCATCACGTAGTGACCTGGCCACTATCCTGCAAGAAGAATGGCTTAAAATCCCTCTGACCACTGTGCAGGACGCAGTATATGTCATTCCCAAGATGAACTGACGCTGTATTGGCCACAAAAGGGGGCCCTACACCATACTAATAAATGACTGTGGTCTAAAACCAGGTGTTTCAGTTTCATTGTCCAACCCCTGTACATCACAGGAAGTTATTACTTGGAGTAGTTCTGAATACGCTGCCTGATGTCTGACACGCTGTTTTGTAATAATTGTTTTGTAGTAATTTGTAATCATTTAATTGAATCCATTTTGGCAGAGGGGATCATGCAGGGCATTGTACGGCCAAATAGTCCCCAAAGAAGCCTGAATAAACGCTAAGAGACCTGTGTGTTGTCATGTAACTACAACAGTTTAATAGTAGTTACCATATCATTATCTTAAGACTGATGTTTTCAGATTAGATTTCTGAATAATCATTTTGGGGTTTAATAGGTTGAATTAATTATGATTTAATCCTAGTTCTGAAGTTGTGTGGTTCATGAGTCGGAAAGGAGCATATTGACTGTGTTGTCTCTGGCTCAGTTGACCTCATCCCATGTTTTGCTCAGATGGAGGGTTTTAAGTGACAGAAGTTGAGAGAGATTCATGGTTCACTGTTTTAATTCTGTCTCTGAGACAGCAGGGCACTTTAGTCCTTCCAGAGGGCTGTTCTTACCCTGCTTACCTCAGGAGCACTGACGGCTAGCTCTCTGACTTACTCTGCTGTGCTTCCATCTGTCTGCATCATTGGCTCAGAACCTTGTGTGTGGGTGTGGGTGTGTGTGGGTGTGTGTGCATGTGTAATATGAACCCTAGTTCAGACCTAGAACAAGTGTGATTGATGTCATGTGATCAAAACTTATTTGCATACTTTGTTGTCCCTCCCTGTTATTCAATGGTGAGGACCCTCCGTAGGACCACTACTGAGCAGGTATTATGTGGGTGGTAGATTGTTCTCAGCACTGCAGTGGCACCGATGTGGTGCTGTGTTAGTATGTGTTGTGCTGGTGTGAGTAGATCAGACACAGCAGTGCTCCTGGAGTGTTTAAACACTTCATGGTCACTGCTGGACTGGGAATAGCCCACCAATCAAGGTAGGAATGTCTAATAGAGTGGACAGTGAGTGGACACATAGTTCTCCAGCAGCACTGCAGTGTCTGATACACACATACTAGCACCACCTCAGTGTCACTGCAGCCCACCACCCACGGACCTGTGGTGTTCCTTTCAGGCATCCAGACCACTGAAGAACGGGGTGAATGGGGATTACCAACATGTGCAGCACATTATAAAGACTACAGTCTGTAATTCCAGAACCACAAACTGCCCTTGCCTGGTAGGTGGAGCTGATAAAATAGACAGTAGGTGTAGAAACTGGGAGGTGTACCTAATGAAGTGCCCGGTAGGTGTTTGTATATAAATACATATCTTAAAGCAGCTGCTGGTTCTTTTGTGAGTCTGCTGCTTATTGATTTATCCATAAGACCCCTGTGAGAACTATCCAGATAAGATGGAGGACAGCTTAAGCCCACTAAAGCAAAAGCCACAATTGTCAAAGCAAAGCAACAGCATGGCAGCAAATGGGCTTCAGGCTGGAACTGTGGATGGTTTTAGGGTACAAATGAGGAAAAGGAATTGACATTTATTATTTTGACAGTTGAGACACATTTGTTTGGAAAATGACTATGTAATATACATATGTATTGTTACATATGTAGTTACATATATATATAATATGTGTGGTACCTATTACATGTAGTTACATATGTACAGTATGTAGTTATACATGTACACGGTGTATGAGACTTGTGTATGTGTGTATTCTGAAGGATTTGAGGAGGAGGAGGAGTTTTGCTGGATCTAGACAGTACTACACAGTCAGCATTACGTTTAGTTTATGGAACAAGGTTTATAGAACTGACCGTTTTCTGCTTTTTGTCATTTTGCTAATGCATTTATCAGCTGCAGCGACAGCCATGCTGGAGCAGACTGGGTTTAATTAGCTTGCTCATGGATCCAGCAGCACAGTCATCAGCTGTGATCTAACCCAGTACTATTGGTCTATCATTGCCACTCCCACCACTGTGAAAAGTCTAAAGACAACTGTCCTTTGCATTCTTTGTGTCTGAAGTTGCATTGTACATTGCATTGTACAAACATCATTGTTATTGTAACGTTATGCAACAATCCTGATCTTTTTCTCCTGGGTCCACCTACACTTGTTGAGTGGTTCATCATTACACCCTGCACTGCAAATCATGCTTTTACCCCCTCATGGACAGCTGTGCATGTTTGTTGTTGAAAAGCTGAGAGAAAACAGAGGGTGACTTTGCATTGGATGCACGCATGTCATGCAGAGTGTAATCAAATCTGTAGTATCCATATGCCTGCATGACAGGTGTGCATGTAAAGAGTATCTGCCGGGGAGTCAGATGTTGGTGCAACACTGGCAAAGACAGCATCAGAGGAGAAACTTGTTTATGTACAAGGTAGAGTAATATTGCATTTATTATAAGGCTTATTTGATGAGAAACAAAGGAAAAAAAACCAAACATTTTGCTGTGGTATGAACTTTTTTTGCATGCTAGCCTGAAACTGGACTGATCTTGGAGGACTTTTGACATCTAGATGAACTCCAAAACTCTGAGACAGAGACAGCTACAGTCTACATCACAATCTTTTATACAGTGCACTGGGAGGGATGAACACACTGATGTCGGATTTTCATTGTTTTCCCATTAGCTGTGCAACTGTATCTGTTTTAGCTCTCGGCAATGGGTAAAACCTGTCTGAAATGTATTCTTGTCTAGTCTTGTGTTCTGTCACCCTCTGCTCCTTGCTTCCTCTGCCATTCTGCCAAAAAGACTCAAAAGGCAAAAGTGGTGGAAAATGATATTTTAAGCTATAATGAGCCATACAATTTGATGGATAGCAATACATCAAGGAATAAAGGAAGAGTCTTTGGTGTTGACCCTGTTCTAAGCCCAGGTATAGGGGCAGAGCCTATTTCCTGGACAGCAGGACCAGAACAAAGCTGGTAGGTTGGCAGGAGAAAGGCACCTGAAATCAGCAAAACTAATTTAACATTAGTTCATTCCTTTTAAAGACAGGTGGCAGACTGCGACTGACCGGAGTAGTGTATGAATGAATGCCGCAGCATTGGAGCCTTCCTGGAAGAACTCTCATGAAAACGTTCATTGGTGTCCATGCTGGGAATTCCAGGCTAGCTTCTTCCTGTAGCTAGCTGGAGATCCATAGTTATTGGTGTGTGGCGTGGTGCTGTAATACCTTCTCATGAGAGATCTTATTCCTGCTCCTCCAGAAATACTATAGGGTCCGGCGTGGCAAAGACAGAAACACTGTTCTCTTGCTTATGTGGTGATTAAAGGTGGACTAGTAAACTAGTAGCTAAAACCTCCATCTACTTAGCCTCGTAGCTACAATGCTAAATCAAATGGTCTGTGAACACCACATGGTGAGATTCAGTTTTTTCATGCTTGTGATGTGCCATTCTGCTTATCATAGCTTTAGACATTGCTCTTCACTTCCTCACATCTTGGATGTGTCTCCTCGCCTCTCTTATCACCACCTGCTCCTGAGGTACTGTGCCATTACTATCTGCAATTTATGTTTGTCGTGGCGCTCGGCGCTGATACAGAAAGACTGTGTGTGGATTTATGGCACAAATAATGGCCGTTCTGAAAAGTGAATAAACAGATAAATCAAGCCAGAGGCTCGCAGTGAAAAAGTAGATGAAGTGAAAGAGGGTGAGAGTGAGAGAGGAATGATGAATGATGAGGATTAGAGATATGGGGCTGGAATCAGTTTGTGTAAGGCTGAGCAGACTCTGAAAGTTTGGCTGAGACCTCAAAGAAACACTGGCAGCACTTCACAATAAGGGTACGTCCAGTAACGGTACTCAGGTCAGTCATAAGCAATACGAAGTAGTTACGTAACGTAGGAAATAAGGACCACCATGATTTTAGGCCTTATTAGATGTCTTATAATCCAGGCTAAATGCTAAATGCTGGGTGCCACTATGCAAGTAATGTCTCAATTAATCTTTATATAATCAAAATGATGATATCTCTGTGACTCAACATTCGGGACTGTACGAAGTGAGTAGTAATGAAGAATTTACTGAAATAAAATGAATTAAAATCATAACTTCCCACCTTCATTAAAGCATAAAACACTTTTACATATGTAAAGGATGTACAGGTTATGTAATATTTAGTGTATTAAACACTATTGTGCACTTATAAGCAGTTAATTAGTTAGTTAGCAGTTAATTATTTACATTTACGGTATTTAGCTGACGCTCTTATCCAGAGCGACTTACAAGGTTAATCATATTACAGGTAGGCCAATGTAGTGTTAGGAGTCTTGCCCACGGACTCTTATTGGTGTAGCACAGCATAGTCACTCAGCCCGGGATTTGAACCCCAGTCTCCCATGTGTGGTGGTGGCTACTTGGCGGGTAGTGGTGTTATCCGCTGAGCTACACCAACCACTCACATTACAGTTATAAGAGACATGCAGACAACTTTACAATAAGGGTCACAAAGAACGGTAAATACATATCAATAATTAAGCAGTACTTTCAAAAAGAATAATATAAAACTATAATGATAGAAATATTTACATATGATATAAAAGATATTTTATCATTTATATCATAATTTTATATTTATTATTCATGTTAAATTTATACATAATTATACAATATTGTTATATAGAAGCAGTTTTGGGAAACAGGGCTGTGATTAGTTGAAAATGGCGTTACCCTTATTGACAGGTCTTACTGAAGTATTCCTTCTTCACTTAGGTTGAAATGATAATGATGATGGCAGCCCTTATGAGATGCTCTCTCAAAAAACACAAGTTTGGTCCCGGTTTATGTTGACTACACTGAGCTTTAGGTGGATTTCCACTAATTGTTTAAGATTTCTGCATATTTTAGTCACGGAGATTGAGGAAGTGGTTTGACGTAGCAAGTTCTCTGTACTAGAAAAATGTACAAAATGAGAATATTTATTCAGACATTAATCACACATGTCTGCAACACTCTTTTACAAAAGCCCGGAGGTAAGATTTTGGCCTACAGTGTATTTTAAGATTTCATTTATGGTTAAAAGACCCCTGCAGGGCTGATGTGATTTTGGATGTCGAATATAATGGTTGTTTTTGTGTAGACATGGCAACCTCTGGTTCCTATCGTCACCACTGCAAAGAAATCAGAGTTTGTAAGTTTCTGTACTGTGAACCATTTCACATCAAAATGTGTATACTGAATTACACAGACATCATGGCAAATTGGTGGCGTTCCTCTGTAGTGGGCATGATCATATACGCCACGTTTGTCTTGGCACAGAGAGAACATTGAGAAAAGTTCAGAAATTGCCTTTTCAGATGAAACAGCCGCACTAGTTCTACTTTCTGGCCTTGCTTGAGGTGTCCATTGTTTGGCCCGGAACTGAAAGGAGAAATTAAATTTTTCTCCAACTGCACTAGCCCTCCGCTTGCATTAAGAGTAGAATTTCATTTACACGCTCATGAATTGAATTTGTCATAGAAAATGCAGTAGGTAATTATTTGTACTGAACTACGACCTCTGAAACAGAACCGTGGCGAAACAGCAGGCTTTGGGACCGGACGCCTCTGCATTCTGCGGGTTTGCTGTGCGCTTCAGATTGCTCTGAAAGAACAGCTCGACATCCATAAAAACTAAATTAACAGGACGCTTTTCCGGAAATGTGTTTTCTGACTGCGTCATATTAACAGTGCTGTGTAACAAAGCAGAACAGAACCAAACGGTCCAATCAAAACAAGTTATGGTGGCTTCATAAGACATTGTTTTAGCGGCAAGAGAATGCAAGTGGTTTCATTGTTTGTGCCAGTCGTGATGTTGGTAGAAGACGTCATTGATGTGCATGCCATTTAAAAACATAGGGTAATTTTTTGGTTTGGATTATCTGTGGTTTGGTTTGGATTATCTGTGGTTTGGTTTGGATTACCTGTGGTTTGGTTTGGATTACCTGTGGTTTGGTTTGGATTATCTGTGGTTTGGTTTGGATTACCTGTGGTTTGGTTTGGATTATCTGTGGTTTGGTTTGGATTATCTGTGGTTTGGTTTGGACTATCTGTGGTTTGGTTTGGATTATCTGTGGTTTGGTTTGGATTATCTGTGGTTTGGTTTGGATTATCTGTATCTATATCTTATATATCTTATTATCTTGTGTATTAATTATTAGAGTTGTTACAGTTCATAATGGAGATTCTGATGCATTATGGAGAATGGGCAATGTAATTATGGCATTGAATACAACTTCCTTGTTACAATCTGTATACCGTTGCTGCCCGAAGAAAAACAAGTGTCTCCAAAATGGCAACTTCACAGGAGAGGGCAAACTTACTTGAATAGATTTTTAATGTAAGTTAATGGAACCAGACTTTTAACCAATCGATTCAGGGCCATTTCTGCTCCATTCATCATTAAATGGACGGCAAGACGGCAGCTGGGTGTTCAAATAATGCATAAAAGTAACAATCGATAAAATTGGTGATGCATTTCTTTGGATAGTGCCATGGAAACAGTCCATGCTGGATTGAGTGTTTGTATGATGTCATCAAGCCCATCACAAATACATTAATTGGCTTATTTAGTTTACAGCAAGCTATAGAATATATTAACCTACTCACTGCTTTCTGAGTGATGCACAATGCAGAGCAGCCAATGAGAACGGAGGTCATTTACATATGTTACATCTGGGGTAGATTTGTGATTCATGACGAAGGCCTGTCCACTCTTTCACACAGTTGGCAATGCGGTGGATGTACTAATTAGCACAAACTTGAATTTCGCTGAAGCCGAAATGTACCAAGTGATGCTGCAGAACTCGGTTCAAAACCATGATAAGGATGTGCTGAGGTGAAGAGCAAACTGACATGCACCGTTAAAGGCACAGTAACAGAATAGTCATGTATAACAACTGAAATGTTGTAGGTAGATAAGGGTGTGGTTAAGGTTGTCCTACAGTGCACCTCCATCAGACAGCCATATCACTCAGAAGTGGGGTCCTTATTATAGTTGCTGCTACTAACGCTGTGAAGGACTGAAAGCACTGAAATGTAGCATGAGTAAATTAGTTAGTGTAGTTGAGTTTATCTGCACAGTATTTCAAATAAATGAAGATATATTTTTAAATAAACCTGGTTCTTATTATTAATACTATGATAGTAAATGTGAAAAAGTGAATTTGTAATACCACAACTAAATACCATTCGCTTTTGAAAATATGTCATCTATAAGTCAAGCAATTTTGGTTTAATTGACCAAAAACATTTATTTATAAATAAATATAAATAATAATGCTGTGAAGTGGAGGTTTATATATATATATGTGTGTGTATGTATATGTGTGTGTGTGTGTGTGTGTGTGCCTTTTATAAAGATTTCAGAGATATAAATGAATATTCTTAGTGATTAAATGTAAAAATATTAGAATATATAAGTTAATTAGGTTTGAAAAAGGTAGTATTGGTATCCGCACACAGTACTGGCCTATGTGATTAAATACCAGTATCAGATGTGAAATTTGAATTTTAAATCTAATTTTATCATTTATTGTTCCTGGTAACCTTTATCTTTCTTCCCAAACCGACACTTCCTTCTGGGTGCAGCTATTCTTTTGACGATGAGTGTACTTGTTTCATGGTGTTCTGTATCAGGTACTGAACAGCTGTTCGTGTTGAGATTAAATGAATACTCCACCTTTTTTCCACCTAGTCTCCGTCTCACGCACCTGCAGCATATAGTTAATTATCATGGACGGTAGGAGGACAGACAGTAAGAAGTGGATCAGTTGGCAGATTCAGTGTTCTGTCCTTTCTGTAGAACAGAGTGAACTGACTGTGCTGCGGGTTGAAAGGTGGAGTGTCCCTGTAATGGTGGGTTTCAGTCAGTATTCGGTAGGTTAAACCGCGTTCAGAAGCAGCGTCTGGTGAGAGACAGCGCGCTCAGCGTGTGTTGCCTGAGCAGAGTATGAGCGTTTGAAGGGCAATGTCCTGCACGCTCCCAGACACAGCTCCGCCGTTACCATCGGCTACCGTTACCTCGACAACAGCAGCCTGGCCCCGTGCTGTCCTCAGACAACCCCCTGATTCCTGGAGATGATGCTGTGTCCTGTTCTGTCATCTACCCTGTCCCTGCATGTTCCTCCTCCTCGTTCTGCTGCCCACTGGCTGCCCTTTCCGGTCACAACCCCAGATTTAGGAACTTCTTATCCAGTCTCAACTTCATATGCTGCAGGCTGATAACATTCCTCTCTCCCTCCCTCTCCCTTCTGTCTCTCTCTCTCTTACTCTCTCCATCTGTCTCCTTCTCTCTCTGTCTCTCACCCTTTCTGTCTCTCTCTTTCTCTCTCTCTCCATCTGTCTCCTTCTCTCTCTGTCTCTCACCCTTTCTGTCTCTGTCTTTCTCTCTCTCCATCTGTCTTAGTGTCTCTCTCTCTCTCCTTCTCTCTGTCTCTCTCTTTCTCTCTTTGTCTCTCTCTCTCTCTCTCTCTCTGTCTCTCTTTGTCTCTCCCTTCTGTCTGTCTCTCTCTCTCTCTCTCTCTCTCTCTCTCTCTCTCTCTCTCTCTCTCTCTTTGTCACTCGATCTGTGTGTCTGTCTCTCTCTCCTTCTCTCTCTTTCTCTGTCACTCACCCTCTTTCTCTGTCTCTCTCTTTTTCTCTCCGTCTGTCTTTGTCTCTCTCTTTTTCTTTTTCTTTTTCTCTCTCTCTCTCTCTCTCTCTCTCTCTCTCTCTCTCTCTCTCTCTCTCTCTCTCTCTCTCTCTCTCTCTCTCTCTCTCTCTCTCTCTCTCTTTGTGTCTCTCTCTTTGTCACTCGGTCTGTCTGTGTGTGTCTGTCTCTCTTCTTCTCTCTCTCTTTCTCTGTCTCTCATCTGTCTCTCCATCCATCTGTCTTTGTCTCTCTCTCTCTCTCTCTCTCTTTCTTTCTCTGTCCCTCACCCTCTTTCTCTATCTCTCCATCCATCTGTCTTTGTCTCTCTCTCTCTCTCTCTCTCTTTCTCTGTCTCTCTCTCTCGACCCAAACCGAATGCTGGCCACCTCTCTGTAGCTTCATGACTTTTCAATTCTCCTCACATCCAAACTTTTCATCATGATGTTGTTTGTGATGCTGCCCGGGTTTTGTGCCACAGGTATCGTCCTCATGCCTCTCTCGTCATCTCCGTGGCTGCCGACCTCTTTGCACCATTTCTCGTGACTAGCGGTCACCTCCAATCTCTAATGGCTTGCATGTAATCGTCAGCATGTAAGGTTCAGGCACCGCCTTCTTGCCGTGTCTCATGGCTCTTATTGGTGCCTGAGGGCCGTGCGCCTGCCACATCCACTTATAGAGCTATAACAGAATGCACTGCTTTTTAAATGGATGCAGTTTTTCTCTCTGCAGCATATTCAAGCTAATAAGACAAATGTGCCTGTTTGTGCTCATGCAAATTCCCTATCTGTGAACATGGTGGAGAAACCAAAGCTTTAAAGCAGCATGCTCCGAGTATAGTGTGCCTGCACACTTGCGTTTTCCTCCTAAATGCTGATTTATTCTCCAGTGGCTCTGGCGAGCTGGCAGGAGGGCTGCAAGCAACAGGAGGTGGAGTATGAAGGCTGAATATTAATGTTCTATAGATGCGGAATTTTGTAAAGAGAAAGTTAGGCGCGGGTGCTTTTCAGAGATTTCAGAGATATATGTTATGGTTTATGGTGGGTCACTGACAGTGTTGTGTAATGTACTTTGTAAAGGTATCCAGTTTGTAAGAGTTTTGATCCAAATGTAAATAATATGATTTCATTATATTCCTGTACTGTATATAGGGGTGACTGGAGAGTTAAAGCCCCCAGCACTGGGTCTGTGGAATAGTTGAACCATGTTCTCTTGGGTGGAGCTCCATCCACTAATTCTGTAAACATGCTGTTTGGGATCCAGATCTAATTATCCAATATCAGTAACTACACCATTGCTGCAGTGGCTGAATGCAACATCTATTGTAAGGCCTTCTCAAACAGCAGAGGCCATTACTGCAGCACAGTGGGGAAAAACTCCCTTTAAATCCGCTTAGCTTGGGTGAGCAGTTGTATGCAAACACTTTGACAGTACTGATTTCCGCAATACTACCCAGAACTAGTGGAGGTAGTAGTCGCATATCTGCCTGTGTGATGGACAGGGAAAGAGCGTGCCAGTGTTCAAAGCAGACTCAGTCACAGCACCATAGTCCTGCAGGGCTTGACGTGATCTGAAATGACAAGAATACACATCCAGGGACAGCTTGGTGCTAGATTACTGTGAAAACTCTGCTGCGAATAGAGGTATGCCCCTCTAAACCTCAAAGGAAGATCTATACCAAGAAAACAGCACCCTGTATGCTGGACAACAAGGCAAAGCAAAATCCCCATATAACTGAAGGAGGCTTGAGCCAGCACAGGAACGGTGATGCATGTTCTACTGTGCAGCATCGATTACCTGATGTGTGTCATCTGAAGGAAACATTTGCAAAACATTTAAATAAGCTAAAAACAGTTTGGTAGTGCTGTGGAGTGATGATATAACTCCAATCAGCAGAGGAATATTTGAAGAAACTAAGGAGCAGCATTTGATGAAAATGACACCTTGCCATCAGGCATGATGTCCATACTCTGGGGTTTTGTAGTAACCAGTGGTAGGGGAACATCACACGTTTCTCTATATACCAGCATTTTCTAATAGCAAATGTGACGCAGTCAGTCGCTAGTCGCTAAGAGGCTAGTATCTAAAACAGGACAATGATCCTAAACATCCCTGCAAAACTACAAACAGATTTTCAACACAATGTTAATGTAAGTATGGGCCAAAAATCTAAATGGCCCAAGAACATATGTATGTATGTATGTATGTATGTATTTATTGCCATTTTAAAGTTAATCAAATATTGCAGAATGCAGGTTGTGTTTCCATTAGTTGAAAAATCAGAAATGTTATTTGGCATACACTCACATTTCTCTGCCCAAACTATACCATATAACGATACTGTGACGTTTCTGTAGAATAAGATTTAAGCACAGAGCGGAGAAGCAGGCAGGCCACTTCTAGCCATACGTTCACAGTTCACGGTAGACACTGACCCACGCTACTTACCCCAGTACCCAACACAAAATCAAACATATAACACATCTACACCCAAAATAAGCACACAACGGCAACAGCAAACACACCACGCAACCAGGTATATGGGGACCGTATGGTATTGTACCTTATATGGCGAGACCATAGGCTGCTCTACTCCAAACAGTCTCAGCTCCCTGACCTCAGTTTGGCACGCATACACTCACATATGCCCACTACAAACACAAATACATGCACAACAAATCCACATGCACCCGTCTTTTCTAAGCTTCCCTTTGCTTTCCCACACCAGCTGAACGTGATTACATGCACAGTAACACTGCTGTCTTACCCTAGCTGAAGTTTATGCTCTCACGGCGAAAAAAAGAAAGGACTTGTAAACACCTTTATCTGATTTCTTTAATTGGGTACGGTTTTAATCACAGTACGCAAAACCTGATTAACACATCCAGATTTGTGTCCGCTGCTTTGATTAAACTGCTGAATTTGTGGTGTTTTGTTTTTCAGCTGTGTAATCAGAGAAGGCCTGTGTCACAAAATAAATTGTGTTGGGTTACTCAATTCTGACCTCTAAATTCTCCATAAGGAGGTATGGTGAGCACTGGTGTGCAGTGAATGTGCCTTATCTCAAACCCAATCACGTTCTGGCTTTTAGTCCCCCTCCCCCATTGCTTACCTCTTCCATTCATGCCTTTCCGCTGTTCATTACAGTATGGTTGATGCCCATCATGTTGTAGCTTGGTATGCTGTACACTCTGGCATTATAGTGGCCGTGACATATCCAAGTCATTCCTGAAGTCTCTGCTCAAATATTCGTTTGACTCATAACTAATATGATACAGATTTGTTTTGTGTGTGTGACGGTGTGATCAGCAAGCACACAGTGAATTCTGATGTTTTCAATTCTGCTCTGCCCTCTTTCAAGTGGAATGAAATCTGACGCTTGTCTGTAACGCAGCGACGTGACCTCTGTCTACACAGTCAGCTTGTAATTCATGTGACTTTGCGTCAATCCTCATCAGAATTTCACATGTGCGTGGGAATGGATCCTTTATGGCAGTGTCATCAAAATGGCTGTTACTATGGTTATGCTTCTTGATTTCTGTTTTGGAGGAGCGAGACAAACATAGCGTAAACAGACAGGCACAGAACTTTCCAGCTTTCCAGTATGAGAAACCGCTATACTTATATTATGGGGTGGGGGGAGGGCGGGGTTTAGAACAAAAGAATCAAAGGAAGATCAGGACTGATTATCCAGTATTACTGTGTAGGTGCTGAGTTTGCCACGCTTCCTAGCATTGCTCTTTACTGAGCTTTATTTCTCTGCTTGATCAGCTTCAACCAATTCAAAGCTCAGACATTTACCATTTTTCTGTTTTCTGTAAAATGTTGATGTCCAGTGTGTCCATTATAAACTCATAGTTTAGGAACATGGTCTGTTCCGACTGACCTTAGAGGCCAGTCGTATTAAAAAGATACTCTGAATGACCGAACAATGAAAGCAAATTTGGGCAGTAAATCAGACAGGGGTCGCCTGCAGTCGCAATTTAGCCTAAATAGCACCCCCTGCTGGAGAAGTTATACAGCTAGATGTGAGTTCCAAAGCAACATCCACATGCTCATTATAGTGGAGGAGCTTTAGGGAAACTATGTTACATGAAGCTCACCCGACAACAAAATTATTTTTTTTTTTTTTTTTTTTTTTTTTTTTTTTTTTTTTTTTTTTTTTTTTTTTTTTTTTTTTTTTTTTTTTTTTTTTTTTTTTTTTTTTTTTTTTTTTTTTTTTTTTTTTTTTTTTTTTTTCTTGTCACTAATAGTGTAACACCTCCAAGGGCATGAGCAACGGCTGGGATGCAATTTGGCACAGACTGAACAGTTCCTGGATCAATGTTTACACATTAGTGTTCAGTCACTCTTTCATCAAAGAATTGCGCAGTTGAGTCAGATATAGTGGATGCCTTCCCTGGCACAATTCCGAGAAGATTTTCCTGTAGACTGGGATTTTAGCCACTGGTAGACCCATATGACCGTACACTTCCATACACCTGCAGATGCAGCTACTTTCTTTACACTATGGTGTTTGGCTCAGAAACCACAGTCTCTCTTTTTATGGAACGAGACATTCACTGCACTGTACCACCTCTTCTCAGTCTATAAATCCCATCACTCACACCCCACAGGTATTTATAACCTAGTGCCATCTGCAGGAGTTTAAAGTTACTACCACCTTAAACACACAAGGTGACTAATTGTTTGTCTGGTGAGCTATCAGTAATCATTTTAAGATTTAATGTTGTTTGGTAAGTTGTTTAAAGTCCTCTATTATTATTATTAATATTTTTATTATTATATACTTTGTTGTTGTTGTTGTTGTTGTTGTTGTTATTGTGTTAAACGATACAGTTTCCTGGTTCTGAGAAGTGCAGTGATGGAGCTCTCTGCAATGCCACTGGTTTGATTTGTGTGGTGAGTGGTTGTGTGGTCCAGAAGTAATCCTCCATCATCAGTACCTGACCTCACTAATGCTTCTGTGTCTGAATGCAATCAGATCCACACAGCAGTGTTCCAACATCGAGTGTAATGCGTTCTCAGAAGAATACAGGCTGCTGGTGCAGGGATTGAGCGATAGACTCTCTAGTAATATCTTTCTTTAGACGAGCAAGTGTCTGTAAAGTTTGGCACATATAGGTTAAGTCTCTCACTGTGGGTTTGTCTTAATGCCTAGTGGACTTACTCCAGCGGTTCCTCTGGCTCTCTTGTCTCCTCTGCTCTCCTCTGTCAGCCCTAGCCCTGGTTGTAACTCAATATTTGACTGCTTAATGAAAAGGCCTGTGTGGTCTCGCTGCTCTGGGCGCCGGCGCACCTTTCCTCTGCGGCCACCAGACAGGTGGAGCCGTTAATGAGAGAATAAGTCTGTGCCCCATGCCCTCGGGTACAGATCGATAGTGCAGCCAGCTCAGGAACACCAAGAGCAGACGCACAAACTCTCAGATGGTGTTCTAGTCTAAAACTGTTGACAGTAACAGAATATTTATTTTCATTACTGTCGGCTCTGCTTTAGAGTTCAAGACCATTCAACGCCCTCTGACTCTTTCCGGTTTCTCAGAAGAGGAACCGCAGGTTGAATAACACTGAATTCAATTATACATTCAAGATCCATTAAAAGACTCTGTGACATTCATGCCCTTTGGGGCATTTGGGTAACGCCTTACTGTAGGGTACTGTTCATAAGGCTGCACGACTCCTATTTAGGCTTGTCGTGATAACTGACATAACCCTGCATAAATGTTTATTAAAGCTATAGACATCATTCACTATGGGGGTTACATTTAGGATTGCCATCATTCAGAAAAAAAAAAAAAGGGCGGGGGGGTGGGGCGTGGACGTGGGGTCTGGGTGGGGTTCATGTGTGAGTGACAGCCGTGTGTATTGGACATTTTTCGGAATACAAAACAAATCGCATTCCGTATTTGAGTAGAGTCCAGGGGGGTGCGGGGGGACGCGACATTTAATTGCCAAATAAAGGACGATTCCGTATTTTACGGGACGGGTGGCAACCCTAGTTACATTTGCCGGTTCTGATCTACGTAAGCTAAGCTAGCCTTTATAAAATGTGACGCTGCTCGGAAGAGGCATGTCGTCAGTTATATTAGTTTCCAAGCTTATGTAGGCATCATGTAGCCTTATGAGCAGTACCCTTAGAGTAAAGTGTTACCCAATGTTGTCACGGAAACATCATGATTTTAAGGTGCTAGAAATTCTGATAACCAATAATATGGACTGTTATGCTTTCATGTCATCACAAAATTTGCAGACACAAATAAATTTTGTGAACTTTGTTGATATGTTTCTATAATTCAGGGCTTGAGATGTGAACAAGTACTTCAGTCAGAGTGTTGGACTATTGAGAAACGTAACCATTCACAGTGATGGTGTGAATAAAATCTTGACCTTGAATGCATTTTCCAGTCCTGGATTTGTTAGTTACCGACTGGCCATTGCTGAATCGCTATATGTAATGTATTTGCATGTGAATTGTAATAATGATAGACTAGCAGTACTACCATTATACCAGTACAGGTCAGGTTATATTTCCTGCACCCTTGAAGGGAATTGTAGTTAATGAATAATTGAATTTTGAAAATGCTGCAATGTCATATACAGTCACCATCAAAAGAATAGTTGCACCCAGCTGTAATCAACTGACAGGAATGAAACTTGGTGGGTAGGTTTGACATTGTGAGACATGTAAACGATTCAAGTTTCACGCTCGCCCATGCATGTGGCATCGGCAAGGACAGACCTTATCGTACCTGACCGACCCACCAGCCATGATAGCAGACATCGCGCAAGCAGTGATGCCCTGCATGAGTCATCCTGTTAGTGCCAGCACCATTGGCAGACGGTTGCATGATGCAGGACTACATGCAATGGTTTTGAATCCCAGACGAACATGGAGTGACTCAGCGTAATAGCAGCGGGTCATCTTTAGTGATGAGTTCCACTTTTGTCTTGACAGAGACAATCACCCAATCCGTACGGAGGCACTGTGGTCAGCACCAAGATGAACAGTGTGTTTTTAAGCATCACAGGTCCAGAAGGCCTGGTGTCACTCCACCTCCACCCCTACTGTAAAATCTGCAGGAACTGAGTGAGAATTCAAACTGCATGGGATGGTTTATCACAGGACACCATTAGGAACCTCTACAACTCCATGCCAAGACATCTGGCATGTTGCATTAGCACACATGGCGGGCCAACACCATACTGAGAGACACTGATTCTGTATGTGTAGCTCAATAAATATTACCCATATCAGCCAAAATATATCATCATGTATTGTTCCTGGTAACCTCTATTCTACTTCCCAGTAGCATTTCAGTCTGGCACTTCCCTCTGGGTGCAGCTGTGACGATGAGTGTAGTTATAGTGACCATTGTTTGCTTCAATCTGTACAGTGTGAAATGCCTTTCCAACAGTACTAGG
>JAMWET010000748.1:740000-770337 GCA_024036415.1 Prochilodus magdalenae
ACCACTTAGCTAAACAGCTAATTAGGTAAACACTACTTAGTACTTCATCCTGAACTACTAGCCTATTAAAATGCTTGGAGCAGGTTAAAACATATACGTATTTTCATTCATAGCCCGTAAACACAAAGGAAGAACCCTGTTCAGGGAGTGCTGGCTGGATTTGGTCTGAAGCACCACATGGCGCTCGCTCACATTTCACAGCCTATAAATTATGTGTAAGAGGCCGTCATTAGCAGTCAAACGAGCATTTATCATATTTATTATTACCCAGCTAAGCAGCTTTAAATGCCTCCTTCAAGGACTCTAATACTTCTGCATTGTACTGTAGTGCTCATGTTGTGAAATGCTCTTGATCCTCATCCATGTGTTCATGTGTGCTGAACTGTGTGCTTCTTGTTCACAGCGGTGAAGGAGGCAGCTGTCCAGAGGAAGCACAACCTGTACAGGGACAGCATTGTGCTGACAAACAGTGACCCTAACCTGCACTTGCTGGGAGAAAACCCCATTGACTGGGCCCAGCATTACGGACGAGAAGAGCAGGCTGGAACAGGAAACCGAAAGCGCAGACAGATCGTCTCCATGATCCTCCCAGAGGGCATGCCACCAATACCCTATGGTTCATGCCTGGAAGTTCCTGGAGTGGAAGAAATACCTGAGGAGAACGAGGCACAGCTGAGTGAAGATGTGCAAGAGAAGCCTCTCAGCACTTTGGAGCATCTTCACGAGCAGCCCGTCACCCCTACAAAGTCGACAGCCCCCAAAGAGCCAGGCTCTCCAGACAGTGTCGATGGTATCCGCCAACTCATCAACCCTGTGCTGGAAGTGGTCCTCCCATTATCCGAAGAGGGCGATGAGCCAGTGCTGACCAATGGAATGGTGAATCTGGAAGAGGGGCAGGAGATAAAGGCGGTCACCACGGTGACAGAGGTGTTGCCAAGGGACACGGCAGCGGAGAACGCCATCCAGGAGCTGGATATTGCGGTTCAGGAGGACGATGGTGAGCGACTGGTGGAATGTGCTGTAGACTCTGATGTAGAACTAGTTCCGCCCTCTGCTTACTCCAGTCCTAGACATCACGATGACAGTGGATTTCAGTCTCCGACCAATGAGCACGGACAAGAAGAGGAGGCTCAGCCAATCAGAGAAGAGCTGAAGGTGGGAGAAGCAATTGTGGATCCAGAGCAGGTGATGGTGACACTGGAGCAGGAAGGTAAAGTGTCTAATGATTTGGAAACAGGACAGACAAAAGAGGACACTGCAGAGGAGGATTCAGATGTGTCCGAGATCTGAATCTGGAGTAAATGAAAAAAGGAACGTTCTTTCTTTTATTTCAAGTTAAAGCGTTTTGTTTTGTTGTTGTTTGTTTGTTTGTTTGTTTTTGTTTTAGCTTTTTTTGGCCTAATTCTCTCTCAGACAACCTTTTTTTTTATTGCTGAGCTTGCAGCAACATGAGCGTTGTTTTTCTAATTTCTTATTCTTGTAGTAAATGTTTTGGTTGGGAAGCGTTTCCAAAAACTTCATTTATGCCAAATATTCTTTATTTCTATTCATATTAATGCTTATTTCACCTTAAATATTAATGCTCTTTGTTTGTTGTCTCGGAAATTTCAGATTTACCTTTCCATGTGGATGTAATTTAGAGATCTGTACTGACTTAAGTTAAGAAGCCTTATTGGGGAATTCCACTGACTCGTCTCAATTTCAGCATCACTGAGTCTGTGAGAGTCATTCAGAGTAGTCTCAGGTAAACTGGTTTATTTGCATGACGCATGACGACTTGAATCTTCACAGTACCCCCAGTTTGCCCTTACAGAGCCTGATGTGTAACTCTGAAGAATGGATTGAGAAAAAAAAAACACGCAAGACAAATTTTTAACCCAAATGCCAGGGTTCTGGACCTTTTCCGCAGTGTAGCTGTTTTTTGGGGTTAAAAATGAGCCATGCCCCCACCACCACCACGACCCCACAGACCTCAGTAAACACCAAGTCTGCTAACATACTAGTCCAGCATTCCATAGCCACAAACCATGCATCGACTTTAGACCACCCTTCAGTAACAAGCTCATACCCCTGAAATATAGAATGGATATTAGCCTTGAGTGGTCTGTTGGTGGAGCCATTCCACAGAGCTTGTATGCACTTGTGAAAATGTCTTCTCCTCTGTGTTTGATGAGGTGTATATATCTTGCACAGCTCTCACAACCCTCCTGGGACCACACTGCCCTGACCCTCGGGTTAAAAACCCTGCTCCAAACTACTGTACATCAACGTTTCTGACGTCAGGCCCTGTAACAGCATTATGCAATAACTCTCCATGATGTAGCTTTCAGGAGGCATCGGGTGTCTGGTTCCCATCATTAACACTCTAAGGAATTCTGAGTTGGTAAGTTTTACTTACATCCTAACCGTTCAGTTATGCAGAGATTTGGAAGATCAGTGGAAATCCCCTGGAATCTCCAGATTGCTAACGGGAAAACCAGTGAATACGGTAGCGGTGCGAGTACTTAACACTATCATTTATTCCTCGAATGAAGCAAATGTCCTTTCAGCAGAAAACGCATCAGTCAGGCTGTCCGAGCGTTATAGATACTGTTTCTGAGGCCATACCTATATGCTGTTTAGCTCAGATATTTGCTTTATGACAATGGAATATGACCGTATTCCAACACTGCATATTTGAACATGAGGGAAATGAGGAGCTAGCAAATGCTTCTAGTTTTGAATCGGTATATTTATTATTCTAACACTACATGGTAATAATTAAGGTCTGAGAAGAATTGTTTTTGTAGAATCCTATCACAGTCGACCTCCAAGAGGCACTTCAGAGCTCCTGATAGCGTGTGGGAGACTGTGACTCCTCTCTACCCTCCAGCTTTGTCTTGAGGTCAGACATGACTAAACTGCCTTTTAAAACTGGTGACTTGGCTAATCCTACTGTCCTTGTGTGCTCAGCCAAGCTTGAGGGTCTGCGTGGAAGGAAGGAAGACGGTGCTCACGCACAGAACTCCTGTTAACTGGATACGGAGCAAAGGTAGAAAAATGGCCTTTTAGTTTTATGGTGGGTCCAGTGGTTTCCCCTTCGGCCGCTATCTGCTTCCTGCAGTGATGCCCAGCGAAGCAGCTTTTTTGCGCTTTCAGTACATCCACAGGTCCTTCTAGTTCCATGCTGGAGTGAATCTGTTTCCTCCACTAGTTATTTATTCTAGATATATAAATATATATGTATAACTATTGTTTGACTTCTGTCTATTCTGTTTTTGTTTTATAAGGCAGTGATGAATGAATAAATAACACTGATTTTAAAAGATCTCTCTCCTCTTTTATCTCTGCGGTTTCAGCACAGCGCGGTGTATAAACGCCACACAGCACATAACATGTACTATACTACATTGTGCACTCGTATCATGCACCCATATCAGAGTGATTGATTTCCCTGAGGTCTGTTGTTGGTGTGGGTTAACGTACCACGTCATTCTTTTTTACGTATCCATTTTCCATCCTCCCTTTATCCCTTAGGATTTAACAAGCAACACAATGTAATGATTGCGCTTTAAAGGGGATGTATAAAATTTCAATCTAGTATGCTTTTGTAAAATTCAGTAGATCTTCCCTCATGGGTCAAAAGCTCTCTGGTCTGTTTCCAGACTGGAAAAACAAGTCAGGTGCTCGTCCTCAGCCCTGGCTCTGGAAATTTGAAACACAGCAACTACCTTGGACCAAACAAAACATAAATAAACACTGTTGCAGCCAATCAATTATGGTTGTCTGGGATCTTATGTGGGAGCTGGAGTTGCCTTTGCTGCCGATGTCATTCCTCTTGTTCTGTTTTCATTGTTTGATTAGCCGGTAAATTTTGGAGATGGTTTTTTGTGTGTGTGTTTTTGGTCAAATCTGTAATTTCAACTTCCATAACAATGTAAAATAAGTAGCAATTAAATGAACAGCAAACAAACTAAATTAGCCAAACCATTTTAATAAAACTGACAGTAAAACAGTAGTGACTGGTTGAGTCTTGCTATAAAAATGTTGTTAGAAACAGTTCAGTTCGGTTCAGTAGGTTCAGTAGTAGAAAAGTAATTTGTCTTTATAAAGCATGCTCTCTCCTGCATGCTCATGCACTATAAAAGGATTCCTGGTGAACATTAGCTAAGGCCACATGATTTTCAGATTTTAATTCCATACCATTTTTTTCCAGTAGAGAAAAAGTGACTCATTCGAGCATTACGTCCATCACAAGTTCTAAACTGCAGTATGCAGCACGCACCCCATCTGACCAAAACTGACCAATAGAGAGGCAGCAGCTGCCCTGCTCTGAAGTAAAACACACATTAAAAGGGCTGAACAGTACAGGTGTAAACTGTCTGGACCGCAGATCAGGTGTCCCAGGACTGACGACATGTACTTAAGATAACCACTAATCATACAGTTCAACTAACAGGGCACACGATGATCATGTTAGTCACTAATTGCCTGGTAGTAAGTTAAACCCTCAGTTCCCAAGACTGTTGTAGGACATGAGTGGACCGGGTTCCCATGTTGGCTCTGCTCAGGTTGGCACTGTCTCAGAACACGCCCAGCATTTCACGCAATTGGTAAACCAGATCGTATTTTTCCTCAAACACGCAACTCAATCATACAGTCATTTCTCCATAGACAAACACCAGTGCTGTTAAAAACACCCCGCCTTGGATCACACAGTGGTAAAAACAGTACCTGTTCTTCACTGGCAGTGAAGTCCCAGACTAGCAGGCCTACACTAAAAGCAGACGTTTTCAACCGCCGCTCTGGAATAAAACAATTAAAACAGACCCCATGACACTACTGTCTCACGCCCTGCTTTCATATCGCCCAGGTTCCTCACTTCACATGACCCAGAAGAGGAAACGCAAGGAAGTAGCCCAGTAGAGATCCCACGATGACCCCGAGGAAGATCCAGATGTTGTAGGACATGACGCACAGCATTAGCATGTAGCCCAGGACCACTTGCACGATGTGCAGGACTGTCTGAAGGCAGTGAAGAAGCCAGCTGGGGTGAAGAGAGAGAAGGACAGGTTTGAATTACTGGAATCAGATGCAGTATGACGAGACTACTTCTCAAAGTAGTCCAGCATTACCTTTAGGCTACTGTTATTACTAGGGCTGCATGACATGGCCCATATTGTAATTATGGGTATTTCTGCAAGAATCCACTGTATGGATCTGAGTCAGTGTAATAGTAAGCTATACAAAACTGCATATGATTTTATACAACTGTGTGGATGTTACAGGAAGGACACGACCCCGTTTATTAGTATACACTATAAACAGCATGACCTGCTGCGTAAGCTTTGGCTGGTAACTTCTTATATGGATCATTCTACTGGACTGGTTCCAGATCAGAGCTGAAAACACACTGCAAACTTATAAGTGACGTGAGACTTTAGACTAAAATACGTTTGAGTGATTCTGTGCTTGAATTTTAATTTGATTTTATTAAAAAATATAATTGAACATTCCAATCTGTCACTACCAAAATCATACCACCATCAAAACTCTACCAAATGTTTTCGTAGTCTTAATGACAGTTTTTAAACCCATAAGAGCCCAGACCCATCTCCCCTTAAGGGAAAATAATGAGTGGTCAGTTATAAGATCATAAAAGATCAGTCTTATTATGACAAGCAGGTCACATGGCGTCTTCTTTAAGTATTATAAGATCCAAATACCGGTAGCACATATCACAACAGTTTCATAACTTGTATTCTATCATTGTGTTCTAGAAATGGGGTCAGAATGGGTATATGTGATACACAAAATGGGTATATGTGATACACAAAATGGGTATATGTGATATACAAAATGGGTATATATAGTCTAGAACATGTTATCAAACCATTAGAGCTCTTAAATGGGTTTGGAACCTTATAGATACAAAAAAAAAAAAAAAATAGGTCATATGTTCACCAACTGTCATGTGACTGCATCCAGGATGTTCGATATAGGTCACTCAGGAACTCAGGAAATGTGTTTAAGTGAATGATAAAGTGTATAAGGAACCTGCCAGCCCTTTAAAAGGCTTGTAAACTACTGGATCTAACTGCTCACTATGTGGCCATGAGTGACAGGGATGCAATCTCACTTCCTGAGGAATGCAGGGGCGTGGCTAAAATAATGCTGGCCTGTGGATTCTGTGTGTTTCGGTGGTGACATTAAAACACAGGATAGCTTTTTCTTTCTAAGTTAAAAATGAAACACCAGAAGTAGAAATCATTCAACTTCACTTCAGGGCCACATGCTCTTTAGGTTACTCATGTTCCCATGAAGTCAGTCTATGTGACTTTGCAAAAGGCCTTTTTATCAGTGTAGTGCTAATATATAATATAATTATATATCCTTATATTTGTGGAACAGGTGTTCATAGAAAGAAGTGGCATCTTTGACAGGTCATCTCTAGTATGTATTTAAATAGGTTTTGATTTAACATGCAATTTAAGGATTTAGTAATTCAGTTTCTTCTTGTAATACTTTGGATGACTGGATGCGGAGGTTAGTAAAGCTATAGGTTTATCCACAATATGCTTCACAACTTCATTAATCATAACTAATTCATTCTCTCCTCTGTATGTGAAAATGTGTTGTGACAAAAACAAGGAATTGGTATGCGGTTCACGTTAAAACATGAAATTTGCTTTATCATATACCTGAAACATTCAGTCACAACAAAGTTAAAGACTGGCCTGTGTTACTGTGACATAAAACATTTACAGCTGTTGTATTGTTTAAATCTCTGTTAGAAACTCCTAAATAGTAGCACAATATAAACCTCTATATGATTTATTAAAGAGCTTTTCATGACCCTGATATTGCAAATAGCCCTTTAATCAGCCATTAACACACGGTACTGATTCAAATAGAATTACGTACCCGTTTACAGGGGGTGTGATGACAGCCGTGGTGGATGTATTCTCAGTAGTAACTAAAGAGCTCTCCGAGAGGCTGTTGGCTAGTGCAGAACTGTTGTCTGGACGTTCCTGCTCTGGGGGGGAACATGGGGGAGCCGAGGCAAAGGCTGCAGGAACTGGAGGGGCTGAGTTACGCTTAAACTGCTGTGCCAGAGTGGTCTTCCACACCTTCAGGAGCTCATAGATGACTGTGAGCAGCAGAACCACAAATACTGAGAGGACCATCCCTGTAGGACATGGGTAATGTGGTCAGTAGGTCACGAAAAAAAACATGAAGGAGATACAAAAGTGAAGAGCCCGGTTATTGTGATCTACATTAGGATTTGCCAATTTAAGTTTCTAGCAGGCTTCTAGCCGAATGCATGAAGACATCTTTTTTTGATAATGTTTATAAAATGTTGATGGGCTTCATACACAGCACAGCAGGTGTGCCCTGGTCTTTTCCAGCATTGCAGTACACGTGTATGATACAACGTCAATATGGAAACAGCCAAAAGTGGACGTTTGCATATACCCAGGTATTAAATCTACTACAGTAGAGTGAAACTGTTGTTTTCGAAGTTGACTACAGTGAACTTTCATAGATTGTGGTCATGAGAGGGTGGTTTCTCTTGTGGTTGAGCTTGCTCAGCTATGGAAACAGGTCGGGCCAGTCCTTCATGACATTATGTTGGGAAAATCCAGAATCCAGCTTTTACAATAAATGCTACTGGATCAACAATCCAGTCAGGACCGGCCCACTGTTCCCATGTGCACCGTTTATTTAATCAGACAATGACAGGAATATTTCACTGTATGGGGATATGTACGAAGAAGTGTTGTACTGTGTTTGAATGCTGTATTGTCATGAAAGCTGGAGTCACGCTGTCTGTTTATGCTGACATGGCCATCTTGGTGGAGAGGTATAGTTTCTATTACAGAGGGACGTGGTTACGTAACCAGTTATTTCATCTATGATTTATGTATCTAGTAACTTAATTTGTGATGTATTACGTTCATATAGCCAGTCATACTGTTTAAATCTTTATTATATATGTATGTATATATATTATTATATATGCATTCAAAGTAAACTACAAAATGCCAAAGCCAGTAAGCTTTTAATGGTCATAACAATAAATCATTAAGCAAATAGGTGAAATGACATATTATGGGAAGCATTAACCTTTCAGTTCTTTAAACAGGGCATGTATGTGGATGAACATGCAAACAAACTGTTACACAAGTCAATATTGGGATTGGGCTAATTGGGATTCTGTAGTTTTACTCTTTCTTCCTGTTTTCTTTGCTACAGAGGTGCCACCCAGCGGGTCTCCCTCCTCCCCTGCAGAAAGATGTGATGTAAATATACTGTACTCTCAAAATGCCTTGTTGTTAAGCGGCATTTCATTTGAAACGACTATAGTGGGGATCCTAAACAGGTTTCCTTTCAGAAATAGAACTGAAGCTCCAGTGAGTTTAGGAGTTTGGTGTCAATTCGAACGTATTAATAAATATTTGCGTTTGGAATACGATGCATATCTGCCTGCAAATACTAGATACAGTTTGGGCTTCTGGTGTACCTCCTGGTCCGTGCACGTTCCAGAAGTTGAACAGCAACATGACACTGCTGGATGCTTGAAAGTACATCTGAAATCAGAGAGAGGAAAGTAATTACAGCAACACCTTTTTAACCCTCTTAACACGTATGACCTAAGTGCAGAGATCTAAGCTTTTATCGTTCGCCAGTTAGTGCGTGCCAACTGAAAGGCCTCTAGAGGAAAAGTACTGTAAAGGAACGTGATCTGAGAGCAGAAAAGAAAGAAAGGAAAAAGATTAAATGACAGTAAAATAAAAGAATCTGGAAGGTGTAGGTAATATGGATGTACTGACACACTATGTACTGTGTTTTTCCATTCTGAGGTCAACTTACACTTACTGTACGTCTTTTCACTCTATAGGCTTAATCATACATGACCGACTGGATAGTCTCATATAGACACGAACAAAAGAGAGATACTCTCAACAGGCTGGGGGTGGATAACGATGACGTAGCTTTACGTTTTTTAAACACAGGGGCGGTTTATTTAATTGTGAGCATTAATACATCTCACTATAAAGAGTCCTATTCCATATTCCATCCCCGTATTTTACTCTGTAGTGGTAATTACTTGTAGTGTAATGTAATCAAAAGCATTTCTTTCTGTGTATATGAGTGTCGAGACGTTCTGTGTAAGGCTGGAGGTTATAGCAGTGGTCAGCAACTGGTCCCTCTGCATAATACTGTGTAGAAACAAAAACCAAGCCCATGGCAAAATACAAGCCAAACTTGTATTTTCTGGCAAAACTCAAACTATGAATCTACATGAGATTACAGAACTAAATTTACAGACAACAGGGATTTAGCAGATAATGGGTAAGATGGTGGGATGTGACCAACACAACTAGGAATTAGCCCAATCATAAAACACCAGCAAATTTACAAAAGTTTAAGTGAAAAGTAGAAAGTTCACTATAGAACTGCAAATAAGATAACACAGGAAACAGTTCTTTAGACAAACACTCTTTACTGAACACAGCAGCGGTGTAGAAACCGCCGAGACAGCTGACAGACCATATGCTTCCCCTACACAGGGTGAACACACAGAGCCACTATCTTGCCACACACAGGCCTATATAGAACCTAATGCTATGCTATGAAGAAGTCAGTCAAGCTATGCTAGTCTTTCATATCTCACTGCAGACATCTGTATATCTGTAAAGCTGAGCATTACAGTCTTGCAGCTGTAGGTACCAGCATAGATCAGCTTTGTGGGTCACCAGAACAGCCAGCATATGTTGTGTGTTTGATGCTGGCATGCGGGTCAGAAGCAATGGAAACTGATTAAGCTGGTAGCCACCCAAAGCAGCATGTTGTATTTTGACACTGGTATGATGTGTCAATATAATCGATTAATCCTTCAGCCCTATTTACAGCAAACAAAAACATGCTCTCATACTTTCTGACTGGCACGAGGGATCGTTTCATGCCCAGCGCCTTGCGATGTAGTCTTGTCGATTCCAACAAGTTTACACATACAGCTTTCTCAAGCAAAACGACAAACATGATTTGGCACATCATTCATGCAGAATGCTATAACTAACAGCATTAAGGGATGAACTCCGTAATCCCATGCTAGTCTGGTGCTGGTCCGGTGCTGGTTTTAGCTGATTACCCCAAATAGTTACACTGGTTAACACCAAAACTCAGCATATGCTAGGTTTGTTTGTGGGAATGAAAAGATGTCGTTTTAACCCAGAGTTTCTCAACCACTGGGCCGTGGACCACAAGTGGGACACCAAGCACCCTTTGGTGAGCGTCGAGCCAGTACTGAGGAGGGCCAGTGGTCTGTACTGGGCTTTTGCCTTGGAAATTGGTGGTGAAAAAGACAGACTGAACGTTGAAATAGAAATTTTTAAATGTTAAGCTGTTAATAATGTTAGCTGTGAATACAAGTCGACATACCAAGTCAGTTATTGGTCCTTTTCTGTCTACACCTTCTCCTTAATTTGCAGTATGGGTATCCCGAACATAGATTTATTGCAGATTTTAAAGTAAGTAAATTTTTAAAACAGAAAAGAAAAAAAAAATTTCTATCATGTGGGCTTTTTTGTGCTTCTAGGAATAAACAGGTAATAAACATAAGGCAGAAAAGGCTGGGAACTGCTGCTTTAACCCACACAGTAAACTGCACCTGCTACTATGGGAATGTTATATACTCATAACTACAGTGTGCTTCAGCGAGATCAGCTTATCTGAGCTCCTGTTTGCCTTCAGGCAGGAATGAAGCTTTATCTTCTGTTTACTTTTCAAAACGCATTTCATTTCATCTCTTACACTGTGACCGTATAGCAAGCAGTAAAACTGTGAAGCACAGGAAGCAAATGAAATCTACCTGAAAATGAATCCAGCAACCACATTACCAAGAACGTCTCTGAGCTGTCAGTGTTTTCACTGAAATGTTTAGGGAAGCCAATTTTAAGATATGTACAGTAGACTGACTGGAAAAGGGAATGACTTAGAAAGTGCGCTAGTAAGCAGGCGATTATTCACAAGACACTGAAGACTGAAAGGCTAAATAAAGAACGGCGCTGTAGAGTTATTATGACTTACCTTGACGCCTGTTTCCTGAATCTGGGTGTCTGCTGTGGAGACGAGGGGTAAATACGGGTACTATACCGCATAAAATCCAGTGTTTCTTAAAATCGCCGGAGCTAAGAACCACATATCTCCCACATTTCCATACGGGACAACTTAACCAGCTGAGAACCAGGCGGACAAAACATAACGTGCCGTTACATCATGACGTATCTATTTACTAGAGGCGCTAGGGCTGCTGGGAAATGTAGTCTTTGAGCGCGATCTGCCCAAGCAAAATATAATCCCCTGTTTTTCTTTATTTTTTGCACTCCAAAAAGCAGGCAGGAGAGCAGTCTCCTGAAAATGAAATGCTGAAGTGGGAGTGCTCGTTTTAGGAGACAGGCTGAACAGCCAAAACAGGAACCATGTGAATGTAGGCATGTGGAAGGACATGTGATTCTCTCGTGTGTCATTCACACAGGCTGTCAGTTTATTTGCTTGGAAACGGAGAACAAGCGAGTAAACAGTAAGATTAATGCAACTAATGCGTTTATGCGTTTTAAAAAAAAAAAAAAAAAAAAGATATAAAGGATAAAGTGAAAAATTTACAAAAGATTAATTACACAAAATGCCAATTTGGTGATAAAAATTTGCACAGCTATCTTATTGCAAGGGCAAGGACAGGATGTCTGTCTGTCTGTCTGCATTTCTAAGGACAGCAACCAATAATGAGTCATTTTTACCACACAGCCTCTGTCCATAGTGAGACTCATAATCATCATGCAGGTAAACAGTATTCATATTGCAGTGTTGGTGCAGAAGCAGAGCCAGCCAATGCCCTTATCTGCTTATGGAAAAAAAAAAAAACACTTTTCGTGTGGAAAGCTGAAAAGACCACTGACTCACTAAGTAAGTGGTGGGGAAGGTCACCAACAGCCATAAGACACAAACTGACAGCAAATTCACCAGCCATAATAATTAACCCACAAAAGACCTCAAAAAAGTCATTAGTTATTTTGCCCTCCTAGAAAGACCAGCAGAGACCAGCATTACTGGTCACCAGATTATGTTATGTTTTGACACTGGCATGACTGGTCATCTAGCATGACTGTACTGGGGTGACCATCTAAACTAGCACCAGATCAGAATAAACCAGCCTAGGCCAGCTCTGGGGCTTTTCAAGGGCTACATGCATACAGACCATTATGACAACTGCCCTTAACATTGCCATGGACTGCAGTGGTGTTATGCCAGACAGTCATGGAGTGACTCAGTCATCTTCATTGTTGGGCCCCTTGTTTTTTCTTGGTGGAGACGACCAACAAATCCATGTGTGGAGGCACTGTGGTCAATGCCAAGAATAACAGTTTGTTGTCACACGTCTACAAGGCCTGGTGTCACTCCACCTCCACCACGCTTTCAAAATCTGCAGGAACTGTGTGGAAATATTGAAGCAATGGATGGATTATCGCAAGATACCATTAGGAACCTCTACAACTCCATGCCGAGGCGTCTGACATGTTACTTAAGCAAACTTGGCGGCCTGACACCACTTCTGTATGTGTAGCTTAATAACTTTTGCCCAGATCAGTCTAAATTTATCATCAACGAAGCCCCAGACTGGGTCCCAGTGGATTGTCCCACAAACCTACGGACTGGAGAGGAGGAAGTGTCTGACTGGTTCCATCCCAAATGCCTCCTTACTTCCTATATAGTGCACTATGACCGTTTTGGTTCCCACACAACACAAATAGCGCACTACATGTCCTGAGAGGATTTATTCACATATGGCTGAATCCCAAATGGACCTCTGTTAGACATGAAGTGCGCTGTTTGTGTGCAAGAGCTATTGTTAGTATACTGCTAGTTAGGGAGCCGGAAGGCATTTGGGACCCCACCCCTTCGCCCTTAATGATGACGTCACTTCAAGGTAGTTGGCTAGCTAGTTGTGCTTTTAGCTTTCCCCACGGGCTGCGAGTCGCCGGGCGATATTATCTAACTCTTTATTTCTCAGACAATGTTTATGTAAACGAAGCGGACATGGAGTCATTCCAGAATTCGCTGCGGTCGAGGAAAAAGCACCGGAGCGTTTATTCGACGAACTTCAAAACAGGCCATTTTAGCTGCTAGCTATGAATGTCCATGTAGGTAAGCTGGTTGGCAGGTTAGCAGGCTAGCAGCCGAGCTAATCTCTAGACTAGTCAGTATAGATATACGTTATCCTGTAGGCACTGGCAGTCTGTTGTATTCGGCCACATGAACTAACTTTTGTACAGAAAATATTTGGCTGTACTAATCCGTTTAAATGAACCGTTGCACATGTAAACGAAAAGTGTGGTTTTAGCAGTTAACAGTTAGCTACCTAGTTAGCATGCTAGCTGGAAATTAGCTAACGTTACATTGTTTACTTGTTGCCTATGTGGCTGACAGGCTGCTGACTGTAGCTGTACTGCCTTTAGCTGTAAATGATCAGCTGAGTTGTTGGGGGAGAGCCGGAGGCTGATACTTCATCTAATAGTGCTTAGTCAGGAATTCACTTAAGTTAAGTTAAGAGGGAGTTAAAGAGCAGAAAGTCATCGAAAACGCTGGTCGGGCTTCTGATATAGCAGAAGGTTGGAGTTGTGGGTAATCCAGGGGTGCAGGATTTAATGGTGAGAGGGACACAGAGCTCTAAGGCTTTTGTCATGCTGCTGGCAGCTTTAGTCTTTAGTGGCCTTTTGTGTGCCGTTGTTACTCAAGATGGTCAAGCCATGTCTTCTGAAGAAAAGGCCCAAATCAGGTGAGTGTCACTAAGCTTGCCACATTTTCTTTGCTCTTCACCGATCAACCTGTGTGGGGGCATGCTGGTAACATGGTGCTGCTCGTCTCATGACTCCTTCCAGACTACAGATTAAGACATGCTGGCAACAGATCTGCTCTAGTTAAGGGGTTAGTTTAGGCTAATGGGCAGCCTGTATATTCTCATGCCTTCTTAAGGCAAGCAGAGTTAAGCCTGTTGAACTTCCCTGTGTTCCAGCACAGTATGATGTTACCTGTCAGAGGTTGAATCGTTGGTGCGCCACAAATTCCTACGCTCACATTGTTTGGCAGTTAACACTGATAACTGAAAGCAATAAGTAAATAAAAATGCTTGAACATTGATCACTGACCATTGGTGTTGGCTGAACCGAAACTCAGCAGTGCTGGTCTGTGGGGAATAATTAGTGCAGCATGTTATCATAATACATAATCGAGTGACATTAGCAGTACTTCCTAAATTTCGTTGGCGGCAGCTTGTATCTAATGAAGGAAGTCATGTTTAGGTGGCATTCTCTTTGTCCACTGGTCTCACAGTCCCATACATGCTGGTTGTTTTTTCCTGAGAAGGATGGGATCTTCCAGAAAGACATTCTGACTTGTCTCATGGATAAAAAAAAAAAAGTCTGACACTGTTTGGAAGAGCATGACCAAGACTTCCAAGTACTACCCTGGCCCCCATTTCTTCCCCACTTAGCCTGCAGCAGCTGTGAGATGCTCTGCAGTCAGCATGGCTTCAAATACCTGTGACAACCTACCAGGACCTTATTGAGTCACTCCCAGCCCATCTGGCTGCTTTCCGTGCTGCACATGTGGGTATTAGCTGGGGGCCAATAATGTGACTGGACTCTGTATTTTCCATTACAGTATTGGGCCGATAAACAAAGTTTTGATATTGTATAATGTAAATTGGAAATACAAATTAAACTTGGCTAAAACAGGTGTTGAGAAAGTTGTCATTTGGTGACATGGTTTGGTGAAAAGGTGATAAATTGCGGTGTAGGCTCTGCTATTGCAATAATACTCTCTACTATTATTATCATAGGGGTTTTGTGGTTCCCACCCCTGCTGACAGTCTAAATTATCAGCCCTATAGTCTATTGAGTCTGTATAGCCCAGACTAACCCCTGAGTTCTCACTTTAGACTGTGCTATTATTTCTGTCAGTAGATGAATGAGAATAGAAATGACCCTCTGTGTCATAAGTTCACCGTCTGCTTTCAGTTCTCCTATTTGCCGTTATTGATAGGCAAACCAGTATCTAGTTGAGTATCTCTGTAGAATCAACAGATTTTTAATGCTTACAGTGTATATATATATATATACACATACATCAGCTTCTGAGTTTAAAATGGTCAAACCTGAAAATGTATATGTATATTGTTTTAGCTCTTCTTGCAGCACATTGTTTATGAATTATACCATCGTTAGACCACAGGAAACTGTTAATTGCAACTGAAACAATATGCAAGCCGTATGGCCACAGTGCAGCTTTTGTTTGAGTTCTTGCTTGTGATTCGTTGTGAAATGAGATGATGAGGAATGTGGTTACAGGCGAGTTTTCATTTCCTTGCTATCAAAGCTTGCTGTTAATCACACCAAGTCTTCTTTTTGCAGGCTTGTGCTATAAGAGGAACCTCAGACATGCTCTTTGCCACATTTCCCCCTTTGTTTAATCGGATGCAGCTTGTCTGTTGCTCTGGAGACCTTATGTGTGTCCTTTTCTTAAAGCAGGTGTATTAACCTGCTTTAGAAAATTTCATTGGCTAAAAACTCATTGATGTGTTTTGTGTTTTAGGGAACAAATTCTGGAGATGTTTGATCATGCTTATGGCAGTTACATGGTAAGTCACGTAGGTGTTTTGATCTAGTCTGTTGCACTGCTGATTCTGGAGGGTTAATGTCTGTTCTCCTGCTCCAGAAATATGCATACCCAGCAGATGAACTGATGCCACTGAGCTGCAGAGGGCGAGTTCGAGGGTTGGAGCCCAATCGTGGCGATATCGATGACTCTTTGGGAAAGTGAGTCATCCTCTTCTCCCCCTAGATGACACACCTCTGTTATTTACAGTGCAAGGTTAATGAGAAAGTGCTTTCAGATCAGCTTCCTAAGCACACGGGGGTGGGTGTTAAGACTGTATAATATTCATCAGTATTTGAAGAACTGGCCAACTACTTTACTTCTGTATAGTTTGTATATCTGCTACTGGATGCCTTGAATTTCCCTCTGGGATCAATAAAGTATCTATCTATCTATCTATCTATCTGTCTACTTAAATGAAAATTGAAATGGCGATTCTAAATTGGCTAGATGTCGTAAGGACTTAACTGTTCCTGATTAACTGGATGTAGTGACAGTATATGGAATATTGTAGTTATATTGTTCTGATGACACAATTAAAATATTTTGGTGGTGTATTATGTCTGCTCCAACTTTAAACTCAGACTAACAAGTTGTTGTGACATATTTCAAACAAAGTCCTCAGTCAAACTACTGAATTCACTGTTGAAGTGATCTGCCATGCAGTGTAGTAGCGTTATGAAAGCTTTAATGCAGGGCTCTAGAGTGCGACCAATTTGGTCGCACATGCGACCTAATTTCTCAATTGTGCGACCAAAAAAAATCTGAGGTCGCACCAGTGCGACCAGCCGTTCGATGGGGAAAAAAGAAAAAGTCTTCGCGACTCTGAAAGTCTCCCTGTGGTTAAAAACAGAGCCCATTTCGTGGTCTAAACCAATCAAAGATAGCGAAGGGCGGGACCCCCTCCTGATTGGCCGTGGTCCTGATATTCCTGTACGTGTGTACGTTTGAAAGTGCGTGTGCTGCAGTCAGACAGGGGTGCGTTTCCCAAAACCATCGTTGCTAACTACGCTAGCAACTTACATAGTTGAAACGACACAGCTGCGACGCAGGTGTTTCCCAAAACCATGGTTCAAACTATGGAGGTAACCACGTTGGTAACTTACATAGTCCGAACCATCGTTAAGCGACACAGGTGTTTCCCAAAACCGTAGTTCCACCGAACGTTCGCAAACACTGTCGTTAAGTTGAGTAGTTGGAACTACAGCTGTAGAGCTGTGGTTAGAAGCTTAGTTCCTGGTGACCACGTCATCGATGACGCAGGACGCCAGGTAACGTGTCAGTAAGCTGAAAATTTACATGAAATCCCGGGTACGAACATTTATACTGTCAAAGGCTGTCAAAATTGCTGTTTATGCCACCAGTATATAATGCAATGCAAATAAAGCGGAGAAACGGATCACATCGCTATCGCATGGCGTTTATCAGATTAGCCCACTGAGCCAGTGAGACACAGCGATGTATCTAATTGCAGTATCAGAGCCTACTAATGCATCGGTGTGGCTTAAAGTTCTTCCATTTGTTCCTTTTAAAAGAAGCTTTACATATTATTACCATGTTCATAATGATAATGATGCACAATAATATATTATTAATACTTATATTTATTATTATTATTATTATTATTATTATATTATTATTATATTTTTTGTTAATTCTATTAATATTATAGCTGGATTTTTATAATATGAATAAACATGGGTTGCCAAAATAATGTGTTCATTACGTGATTTCGGTCACAACTATCAAATTTTGGTTTAATTTTGCCGGTTCGTGAGTTTTAACACAGTTTCCCGCTGTGAAAGTCAGACCGAACACATCTGGAAACATGGTGGTTCGAACTATGGTGGTTCAAACCAACATTGTTCAAACTACTGTGGTACTAACAAAGTACGACGCTTTCAGGAAACGATGTTTAGTTTAACGATGCATCAGACCATGTTAGTTCAGTGCTAACCTCCGTCGTTGTACGTAAAACGCACCCGAGAGCGGTGAGTAGCCTAGGCCCGTCAGATAAACAGAGTGGGTGTAGCTGCGTAACCTGGGAGGCTGGTGGCTCTGTGTCAGGCCTGGCTGGTCCAGCCTGCACTGACTGTAAGGAGTGTGGGAAGACCATGGCCGGCAGTAGTGCGTTTGTGACTGGTTCTAATACATTTCGAATTTAAACGCTGAAAAAGCACAACGCATCTATCAAACACATTACATGCCCGACAAATGCACTGCCCAAGTGTTACCTTTACTGTAGAATTGTGCTTCAAATAAAGAACTTTATGTTGACCACATTGTTAGTTAATCATTTACAAGTCAATATTGCCTATATGGACAGTGATTTAAAAAAAGAAAAGAAAAAGTGAACATGTAAAACTGCGGTGCTGAATGTGATGCAGTTGAAAATTTGGGTGCACCTAACTTTGGTGCTGGTGCACCTAAGAAAAAACGTTAGGCGCACCAGCGCAACCAGTTCAAAAAGTTAGTCTAGAGCCCTGCTTTAATGTGTTTCTTTATAGCTACTTCCTGTTGGTCAGCATTTTTAATTAGGTAAAACTGTACCAAAAAGGTTTACTTGCATGTATTTGCCTTAAACCAACAGATGATGATGATAATAATACGAAGAATAAGGATAAGATAATAAGGAAATAACTTGCAGTCTTAAATAACTTAAATAGTTATAGTTAGCTGCAATAATTACATTCAAGTTATGTAAAAAGTCAGATTGTATAATAAATGTGGACAATGTTGCAGACCAATTAAGAAACTCAAGCAAAACCCAAAAGCATACATTGCTGACACAGTGGAGAAGCAAATTAGAATGAAGATAAGAAATATGAGGTTTACTTTTTATTAGTTATTATATAGAATGTAATTGTCTGCCCGCACATCTTCCTTTCAGGTTCTCGCTGACATTGATTGACACCTTAGATACACTAGTGGTAAGTATTCTTTGACGGATGACACTGCTAAGCATTTCTACTATAGGATGACCTCAGTAATTTGTTATTTGATTTTGAACTGTGACGTGTTTTTGTTCTAGTTTGTTATTAACCACATCCTAACTCCTTATGTGTTGCACAGCTTCTAAATAGACTGGATGACTTTGAAGAGTCGGTGAAAAAGACTGTTAGAGATGTGAGACTGGACAATGATGTGGTGGTGTCTGTCTTTGAGACCAACATCCGCGTTCTGGGGTATGACCGAATCACAGTATTACAGTATACAATATGATTTATGATTTAGTATTTCTAAAGCACATTCTGAATCAGGGAAGCACAGACTTCTCAACATTTTGACTTTACTGCTTGGTGCGAATGTTTTAAGTTTAATGTCAACAAGTCGCTGTTCACTAAACACATTTAGTTTCCTTATTGTGGCATTAGAGCAATGTGTACCAGGGAAAGGAAAGGACATGTCATGCTCTATTGACATGTGGAATTTGGCTCCATTGTAGATTTTTAAAGTCACTCTTTGCAAAGTGTCTTCCTGTGGTTTAGTTCTTGAGGTCATCAGCGAATAGTCAATATTGACTTTGGTCATATAACTGCCGACTTTATAATATCTGAAGTTGTGCAAACCCTATTAGTTGATATAATTGTCTTAAAGTGGTGATGTTTTATAAATGTAAGGCTTGTCATGCTGTTTCCTCAGTGGCCTCTTAGGAGCACATGTTATGGCTGAATTGCTGAAGCAGCGGGGAGAGAGGATGCAGTGGTACAAAGATGAGCTGCTCCATATGGCCAAAGACCTGGGCTACCGCCTACTGCCTGCCTTTAATACCACTAGTGGCCTTCCTTATCCAAGGGTACATGATTCATGTCATTTTATATTACTCAGTACGTATTAAAGAGTCCATATCATGGAAAAACAAATATCCCTCACTGTTTAAATGAGCTTTAAAAGAACTTTATGAAGTTGGTAATATTATGAAATGTATAATTCACTGCCTAGTCCATACAAACCATATATAGACACACAGCTGTTTTCACTGTTTTTAAAGACATCACAAATATCTGCCTTTTCAGCCTATAGCATGCTAACACCACCTATTGACACTCAAGTTATAAGGAGTGTTTCAAACCAGACAGCTGTTTAGTTTTAAGTTCGTTATAAGTGACTTACATCTCGGTGTTAAAGGCCCAGAAATCAACAGTCTGTTGAATCAAACAGTAGAACGAGATTAAAAAACAGTTGTGTAACAGTTTTGGGGATATATTTCATCCAAATGTAATGAGTGAAATGATGAAATACCAGATAAAGGGAGATTATATGCACTTTAATATTGCAAAATGATTAATGTTTTTCATCAATAGACCGATGTGGTTGTGTCTTATGTTCGTTGTGTGATTTCTCCACCTTAGGTAAACCTGCGCTATGGAGTTGTGAACCCTCTCTCACGCACAGGCACTGAGACAGACACCTGCACAGCTTGTGCTGGGACCATGATTCTGGAGTTTGCAGCACTCAGTCGACTGTCTGGGGAGTCAGTGTTTGAGGTAGTGATCTCAGATACTATCTTATAATTAAGGGTGTTTTCCCATTAGTTAGCACAGGCCAGCACTGCTGAGTAGATTATTATCATGAAGTAAGCATTATTCAGTGGTTTAAAGTTATGTCTCTCTCTCTGTCTCTCTCTCTCTCTCTGTCTCTCTCTCTCTCTCTCTCTCTCTCTCTCTCTCTCTCTCTCTCTCTCTCTCTCTCTCTCTCTCTCTCTCTCTCTCTCTCTCTCTCTCTCTCTCTCTCTCTCTCTCTCTCTCTCTCTCTCTCTCTCTCTCTCTCTCTCTCTCTCTCTCTTTCTCTTTCTTTATCCTCCAGGAGCATGCTCGGAAAGCTCTGGATGTCTTGTGGGAGAAGAGACAAAGAGGAAGTGACCTTATGGGCACAGTCATCAACATCCATAATGGAGATTGGGTCCGCAGGGGTGAGCCTTCACATGTGCATATCTGTAAATCTTGACGGATCTGGTGTCAGACACCAGTTTTGGGAGACCACATCTCTTATTATATGTTACTATTTGCATTATTACACCTTTTATTCTGTTCTTCCTATAGATAGTGGGGTCGGTGCTGGAATAGACTCCTATTATGAATACTTGATGAAGGCGTATATTTTGCTGGGAGACAATGTGTACCTCGAAAGGTTCAATACTGTAAGGATTCTCTTCCTTTAGACATGTACAAGATCCATGTATGATCCATGTATTATGATGTTAATGCTAAATGTTTATGTATGACACTCTTGTTATAGCACTACAGGGCCATTATGAAGTATATCAGCCAGCCTCCTCTGCTGCTCAATGTGCACATGCACAACCCCACCGTGAACGTGCGCAGCTGGATGGACTCTCTGCTAGCTTTCTTCCCTGGACTGCAGGTCAGATTTTCATCCTTGCCACAAATACGGTGCTACAGAATTTTAGAGAACTTTACAGAACAGCTTTCTTTCCACTAGAGAGATATTATTTAATGCAGGATCAGAAATAATTTCCCTGTGAGATACTACTCCTGCACGCACAGCTAAGCTTAATAACTACAGAAGGTGACTAGAGAAGGTTCATTAAGCTTAACAATCCATTCTCTGATAACCCCAACAAAAATTTCTCACTGCTTTTCAACTGTGGAGGCCATTATGGGAAGCATGAACATCAAAGTGATGCTCAGGATTTTAAATAAAATAGGGCTAAAGTAAAAGCTGTTCTTTTCTAACTGTTTTTTGTTGATAAATAAAATATTACATGCCTTGCATGTTTTTGCTTGGCCTTATTATTATTTTTTTAGTTTAATGCAGGATTTTGGAATGTCCTGAATACATTTAAATAGAGAGGTGATGGAAAGCATGTGGTAATGACATTGCAAAATAAAATACAAAAATTATATTAAGTTTTCTACATCTAATTTTTCATGTTCTCATTTGCTATGGACACAGGTCTTAAGGGGAGATTTGAAGCCTGCCATAGAGACCCACGAAATGCTTTATCAAGTGACCAAGCAACACAAGTTTCTTCCCGAGGTAACAGACTTGAAGGAGTTTATTTAGTGGTTAAAATTCATACATTTACTAGTGAGCTGCTGTAATGATACCGTGACCTCGCAGAACTCCACTTGATCTCAATAAAACGTCTCTAAATGTTTTTTTTGCCTGACAGGCTTTTACTACTGAGTTCAGAGTTCACTGGGGTCAACACCCTCTGCGACCAGAGTTTGCTGAGAGTACCTATTTTCTTTATAAGGTATGTAATGCATGAGACACATTGTATTGTTTTTATTTGACAATGAAAGATCTGCAACAAACACCTGCACTGTCTCAGACGTTTACAAGATGTGTCACTCAGTGAAGTTTTAACCCTCAATCACAGGCTACAGGTGACCCGTACTATCTGAAGGTGGGCCAGTCTATTGTGGAGAAGCTGAACACTCATGCACGAGTTCCCTGTGGCTTCGCTGCGGTGCAAGACGTAAGGACAGGCACGCATGAGGACAGGTGAGGAGCTATCAGATCATTATAAGACATTATTGATCCCAAGAGGAAATTAGTGTTACAGCAACTTGCATACCGGTGAGACACACAGTACAGATATAAGCTAGAAAAAAATAAAGCCAAACTGTTTTTAAACTGCAAAAGTTTAAGATGTAACACAGATGTACAGTATGTTGATATATGGGATGAGGTAGTTGCATTAATACTTATATAGTACTAAAGTGCTGGTGCACTATTGCAGAGAACATCATAGAAGAGTTCTAGGGCAGATGGAAGAACAGGTGATGGAGGATGCCTAAATCTATTAGAGCACAGAATTGTAGAGTCTAAAGGCTGCAGGGATAAATGACCTGCGGAAGCATTCCTTCCTGCAGCTGAGGCAGTCTGCTGCTTACTGTGCTCATCTATACCTGTAGTGTATGGTGCAATGGGTGAGGGGGTTTCCTGGTAATTGCTGACACCTTTACCAGCATCCGTCTCTCTGCCACCATTTCCACTGTGTCCAGTTACATCCCCAGTAATGAGCCAGCCTTCCTGATAGTCTTGTTGAGCCTATTATCAGCTATAATAATGTCTCTGGGCCACACTGGCTAATTTGTAGATTTTAATTAACCAGTTTGTTTTAAAAGAAAATGACAGATAATAAGGTCGACTGTGCTCAGTATTCTGTGTGCTGTTTTCATTCTGTATTAAAGTAAACTCTGACATGCTGATACCCACTTAGTATTTAACTTTCATTTACAACTTTTGTATTTACAGGATGGACTCCTTCTTCCTGGCTGAAATGTTTAAGTACCTCTACCTGCTGTTCTCTGAAAAAAGTCACCTGCCTTTTGATATTGATGACTATATCTTCACCACTGAGGCCCACCTCCTCCCAGTCTCTCTGTCCACTGCACAGCCTCCCTGTGAAGGCAACAACACGGTGAGTTTCTTGGACAGCCCTGTCCAAGGACAGCATTTAGACTGAACTGCAGCTTTGCTCTTGGTGGATCAATCCTGGACGATACACCTTCACAAAAATCGTACCAGTCAATTGTGTTAGAATGAGCCAATTGAAAGTTCATAATAAATTCTGGTTTAGTACAATTTGGATTCTTTAAGTAATGTTTGAAAAATGGTGATCGTAGGACCCATACACTGCGCAAGAAGAGGACCTGTTTACACATTCCTGTCCCAGTGCTCAGACCCTTTTCCCCAACAACCCCTCCTTTGCCAAGACCATCAGGGACAGCTACAAATACCTCACTGGGGTGGGCAGAGCACCCCACATCTCTCCTGTCAGGTACATTTTATTTCAGTTAAACATAAAAGTTGTGTAGTTGGACTACAAATATATATGATCAAGAGTCGTGCTAAAGCATGATGCATCAGTTTGCATTGTGAGATGCCTCAGTTTCAGTTAGACAGAAACGTTTTGTAAGTTTCACGCATGGATGGGAATTGATAATGTGTTTCTAAATAGCAAGGAATGCAACTTTAAACAGCATACAGCAGAGGCTAGTCTAGACATGCACATGGCCATGAAATGATCTCAGTAGTCATTGAATTAGGTTCACAAGTGTCTTGTATTCAATTCTCAGAAATGTTGTCTAATGATCTTTAAAGAACATGGTTTCTTATTAACTGAATCCTCTGTTTTCCTGTCCACAGGGGAATCGAGTTGCCTCTTCATGATACTGGTATGGAACCTGTGGAGTTCCTAAAGAGCATGGGCATCTCTCTAACTCCTCTTGCTGACATGGCAGCAGCCAGCAGTGCTTCCAGGACCCAGGTGAATTCACATGTCTTGTTCTTGAATATGCATCTTCTCTTTGCAGTGACCTCCTAAGTCAAATAACCCTGTTGTCTTCTTTTTTCTTTATGTATGTTCTCTGTTCTGTTTGTGAAGGATTCTCACAAAGGTGTTTACAGAGTGAAACTGGTAGCTGAAGTCAGGCACACACCCGAAGAAGAAGAAGTGGTACCACATATTGTTCAGCTCATCTCGCCCCCATTTTTGGGTAGAACAGTTCTAACGGCTGGTCCAGCCAAATTTGGAATGGATCTAACAAAGCAGGAACATGGGGTAAGCAATATCTGCAGTTTCATGACCTTCAGGATTATGTATATACATACATTTTTTCGTTAATTTCCAACTAAATACTAATATTTGATTTCGGTCTCAATCTCTACAATCCTGTCTTCTGTCTCTTCTGCTTCTCTCACTCTCTATCTCCAAGGTAAAGGGTAGTATAGTGAAGAGTATTCCGTACACTGCGTGTGGACACATAGAGAACCCAATAGAGCTACAAGGACACATCGCGCTAGCATTGAGAGGAGACTGCATGTTTGCTGCCAAAGCCCGAAGACTGCAGGAGGCAGGGGCAATCGGTGTCATTTTCATAGGTAAACTCAGATACTCACATGATCAGGTGGTCAATTATATACCTTTCCTAAAACATGGATAGGGGAATTCTTGTGTGCCTACACTCTTCCTGGAACTCTGAACTTCTAGTTAGTGTTGCCTGGTTTCACTCCAGCTTTCTCCACATTTATTTAGTCTGTCTAAATTAGTCTTCAGGCTTTTTCCTCTGAATATATTGTAAAGCATTTGTTTTTAGAACCTTCACAGATCCATATTTGTACCTGTGCAAAGCAGGACATAGATTAAGCATATGAAGATGTGATTTTGCTTTTTTGCCGTACCAGACCAGCGAGAGGACAGCAGCAGTGCAGAGACGCCCCTGTTTCAGATGGTAGGCGATGGGGAGTCTACAGACGACATCACAGTGCCCCTGGTCTTTCTGTTCAGCAGAGAAGGAGCTATTCTGACTGCCGCTCTACAGGAGCACCAAAACGTTGATGTCCTATTGCTGCCAAAAGAGAAACAGCTTGGAAAGGGTACGGAGCATCTTCAGTTTGAAAGCATCAGCGGGTGCAGACCTGTTTTTTTTTCATGTAATTATTGAGTCAGGCCTTAGTTTGTTTGCCATGGACAGTGCACGTTAATATCCCATATCAACAGAACTTTTTTTAATGCTAATTCTCTTTTGCCAGATGTTTAAAGGCACCCTTAAATGAGCATTTAAGGCTGCATTTGGACTTGGCTGCTTCAGTTCAATTTGAAGCAAACCCTGGTGCTTAGTGTCCTTAATTACAGCAGGAGAACTGTGCCACTTCAATCCTGGTGTTGATTAAATAAGTGGACCTAGGCACCTAAAGATACAAAAACGGACAAAGATCTGCAACTATTATTACTTTCTACAGGCCACCTCTTCTCAAAATTCTGATTCAGTTTTGAATACATGTTTTGTCACCTCTTCATAAGCTCTGAATTGGCAAGCGTAGTTAGAGTTATGGTTTTTACAAATCCATTTAAAATCATTTTTAATGATGACTACACACAGGATCGGCCCCATGTCATTGAAAATTAAGCAAACCAGAACTAAAACGCAATAATCTCTCATTTTCTGCTTTTGTGTGGATGGGGACCGAAATATGAACGCATTCATAAAACACCCTGAATCACACAAAATGATGTAGTCTACAGTAAAAGTGTACATTAGACAGAGTACCGAGTGTTGTAACAGGAAGCCAGGTTATGTAGGTTAGTTTTATGTTTATGTTTCTGCTCACTCTGTTGATCTAGCTATTATTGCATCTTTATCTAACCATATTTATTGCTCTTCCTTATGCAGAAAAAACAGAAAAACTAAACATTAAGTTCCGGCTGGCTAAGGAGGGTGAACTAGAGGACAATGAGGTGGATAGCACAACAATCCGGCTGGTTCTGGAAAGCAACATGGAAGCTGAGTCTGAAGGAGAGACGTCAGAGGTGGTGCCCCCATCCATATGCTCTGCACCCACCGCTGTGGACCAGCAGGAACCCTGCCATTCTGAGCAGAAAACGCCCGAGAGTTCCCCTTGAAACTTGACTGAGTGTGGTACCTCATCCTATTGACTGATATCAGGGCAGCTGCTGGCCTGTGACTGATCCAGGATCAGAGCGCACAGGCAGAGTACAGCAAGAAGAGCCTCATCTCCTCCAGATGTGGGCTTTTCTGAATAAGCTCAGTATACGCACAGATGGTCAAACATTTTCTACACTCCTGTACTAAAGGATGGTGTTGTGTAGTGTGTAGTTATTGGGGTTGCATTGGGGCAGTTCTTGATGTGTAGAGCGAGTAGGAGGGATATGCAAAACTGTAGTCTTACTCCCTACTGTTTGGCCTTGTCTTTCATGTGTGGCAGTAGTTGGTTTTGATTCATTTTGACGGTTAACAGATGGAAGAGCTTGTGCTAGATCACAGTTAGTATAGTTCTAACGAGCACAGTGAGCAGCCTGGTACAGTAGGGCACACTCTCAGGCCACTTTATTCCATGTTCATACTATTATGTTTGTTCTATGTTTGTTTTTTTTTGTTTTTTTTTAAGCTGTGGGTAAATAGAAAGACCTCTTACTGCTGTCAGGAGTTCTGCTAACAGCAGCGTGCCAGGTGTTCTTCCTTTTTCAGTTATGTCCTCATTGTAAGTGGCCTGAAATCTCTAGATCGTCCAGAGACCGGTCACCTATGACCAAACCTAAAAGCAGTATTGTATACATAGGGATCATGACAGTTATATAAGAAAAGGTTGGGCCAGTGTGGTGAACATTTTTATGTTTATGCCACAGTTTTATCACTGCAGCATCAGGGAAATTCAAGTGCTAAGACGTGTGCATGTCCACATGCGTGCATATGTGTTTGTGCATTAATCAGTAGGCATCTGTAAACGGCTTTGTTGTTTTTACACTACAGATTATTGCTTGTGTCAAGTGCGAATGTATGTGCATTTTTCATATATAGCAGACGCATTAGTCTCACTCATACAGGATACATTTTTTTTCTTTTTAACTCAGTACTGTGTCATGTTTCCCTGTTTCTTATCCTTCCTGTATGACTGTAAGTGCACAGTACACAGGTGTTGTCTGGAACGTTTTTATCTTTTGGATTGGAGCAGGTCATGGAAGTATATCAGCAGCTGTTAACCTTATATCTTTCCCATCAAGCCCTAAGCGTGCTAACCTTGCACTTTGGCACATAGACACTTTTCCTGCAGACCAACACAGCGAGCGTACATGAGTATGCTTGTAGCGTACAGCCTTTTTGTGCATTTCAAAGCAGGGTAACATCACATTTACTGTTGAGCTTCTTCATCGTTTCCCTTTCGCTGTCCCAGTCAGAAGAGTCAGTGTCCACTCATCAGTTTTTCGTCTCTGACTCATGTTCCTTACTTGAGAACACTTAACTTTACTACTTACATTTACATCTATGAATAACTAGGTGTAGTCTGCAGGGCTGCAGAGTAACCTGAGAAGTATCGCAGTGTGAAGTGTACATTCCTGGCACTTTTAACACGTGGGATCAACAGAGTCGCATTGTGGCCTGTTATTTATTATTCATAAGCAGGAATAGCTGGCTGTGTTATTTTACTCCTGTTCTTAATAGGATGTCAACCTGTGTACCTCCAACAAGGGCTTGCTGATAAACATTTCACTACCCAGAGTGGATGGAATTCTATTTATTTCTTAATATATTTTATATATACTGGAGACAATGTTTGCCATTTGAGGATGGGGTGATTTTAGAGGAGAGGCACTGATGTGAAGTGCCAGTGTGATGATGTAATGGAGATTGACATGTATAGTGTCTAGGCTGACGACTGAAGAAAGAAAGATCAGGATTTGCCAATAAATCACGTAATAACCCCATCATTTCCCTGGACAGTGTTTATTGTTGTTTGTCATGTATGTTTCAGTGCTGTGATCAGGATGTGACAATGCATCGTAAAATGAGTGATGTAGGGTTGCAGAATTATGAATGTATCGTACAGATGTGATAATATTGTGAAGAACCAATATTCGATTAGTTATCGTCTAATGCAACAGATCAGCAAATAATATTAGAATACTAAATCATGGACGCAGAGTCGGGAATCTAATTGAGTGCATCCATACACTCCTAATCAGAAGTCAGTTTTCTTTTACTTATGGTTTCAGAAATTATGAATTATTAGTTGAGTAGTTGAGACTCTGATGTACTGGAAGGTCATAAATCTCACTGTCCAGTACATCTCCAATATAGTTTTAAATTATAACACGTTAATGCCAGACATACAAACAGCTTCATTTCAGTCTGCATTGCATTGGTGCAGTTCAAATAAGACAATTCTGGATTTTAATTTCGGTCTCAGTTTGTGTGCATTATGATAGTAATACATCATTTAAGACTGGGATGGACTGTAGTTCTCTGTAGCTCTTGTTTGGTGGCGTCCCATTTAACCTAACAACGTCAAGATGGACAAACTTGCTTTCCGCTCTCAAACATGTTCATTAAGCTCTTTCTTCTATATACTCGTTCAGCTTGTACTTAAATGGCTGCGTCGCCTCACTGGGGAGAGGACAGGAACATACTTTTGTGAATGCTTTTAACCTAAAACTGCGTGATTAGCAGGTTTAGCCATCCTACTGTGATCGGGTAAGATTGTTGATCCTAGTGACTCGATGGAGTGGATGAGGAAGTATCTCAGGTGAGGCCAAAGCCATAAGATAAAATTAGTCCCACAGTGGGGAAATTCACAGTGTTACAGCAGCAAAGGGATAGCAAGGCACTCAGTACAAAAAATAAGACAGAACAATATATAGCAATATAAACATTATAAATAATAAAAGTCAAAAAGTATCTCTGTTTTGCTTTTTGTTAATTTTAATTTTCTTTTGCACCAAAAGAAATGGAAAGTCTGTTTATCCTTCTGATTTCACACCACTGCTTATGCATATACACAGTCCAAACGGGCTTCTAGGGACGGAGGCTGATTCTGTGGTTCTTGTGTGTGTACTTCTAACACTGGTCAGCAGAGGGCGCCTGCAGCACAAGCTTAAATCTCCAGCTGCTCCTCTCTCCTCAGCCTCGGTTAGTGTAAACCCTCTCCCCTTTCACAGCACATACAGCTCACTATTTCACTGTTTGCTCTAACTGTCTCACCCAGTCTCCTCTCACTCTCCCATTGTTTACTCTGTCTCACCCTGTCTCCTCTCACTCATATTGTTTACTCTCACTGTCTCACACTGTTTCTTCTTACTCTCTTACTGTTACCTCTAACCATCTCACCCTATCTCCTCTCACTCTGTTTCTCTAACTGTCTCGCCCTGTCTCCTCTCACTCTGTTTCTCTAACTGTCTCACCCTGTCTCCTCTCACTCTCTTACTGTTACCTCTAACTGTCTCACCCTATCTCCTCTCACTCTGTTTCTCTAACTGTCTCACACTGTATCCTCTCACTCTCTTACTGTTACCTCTAACTGTCTCGCCCTGTATCCTCTCACTCTCTTACTGTTACCTCTAACTGTCTCGCCCTGTATCCTCTCACTCTCTTACTGTTACCTCTAACTGTCTCGCCCTGTATCCTCTCACTCTCTTACTGTTACCTCTAACTGTCTCACCCTATCTCCTCTCACTCTGTTTCTCTAACTGTCTCACACTGTATCATCTCACTCTCTTACTGTTACCTCTAACTGTCTCGCCCTATCTCCTCTCACTCTGTTTCTCTAACTGTCTCACACTGTATCCTCTCACTCTCTTACTGTTACCTCTAACTGTCTCGCCCTGTATCCTCTCACTGTCTTACTGTTACCTCTAACTGTCTCACACTGTCTCCTCTCACTCTCTTACTGTTACCTCTAACTGTCTCGCCCTGTATCCTCTCACTCTCTTACTGTTACCTCTAACTGTCTCGCCCTGTATCCTCTCACTCTCTTACTGTTACCTCTAACTGTCTCGCCCTGTATCCTCTCACTCTCTTACTGTTACCTCTAACTGTCTCGCCCTGTATCCTCTCACTCTCTTACTGTTACCTCTAACCATCTCGCCCTGTATCCTCTCACTCTCTTACTGTTACCTCTAACTGTCTCGCCCTGTATCCTCTCACTCTCTTACTGTTACCTCTAACTGTATCCTCTTCTGTCCTACCTATCTGTCTCTCACTGTTATCTCTACTGTTCTTACTGTTACCTCTAACTGTCTCGCCCTGTATCCTCTCACTCTCTTACTGTTACCTCTAACTGTCTCGCCCTGTATCCTCTCACTCTCTTACTGTTACCTCTAACTGTCTCGCCCTGTATCCTCTCACTCTCTTACTGTTACCTCTAACTGTCT
>JAMWET010000749.1:0-52500 GCA_024036415.1 Prochilodus magdalenae
CCATCACGCTGTTGTGTTGGGTTTAGGGAAATCGCGATAATGTCTCCAGCACAGAAGTTTAAGTTTCAGCGAACTGACAGCGCTACAGCTGAACACTGCTGTGTAGCTTTATGTCAGGGCTCCAGTAATAACAACAGAGTACCTAGTCTTCATACTCCTACCCCCGATGCGGAAAACCGGCATGAATGGGTTGTTGCTATCCGGAGGGAGAACTTCACAGTCACTCCGCATACCTGCGGGGGTAGCCGGCATTTCAAGAAAGAGGATGTGCGTGAACCAGAGTCCAAGTCAGGACGGCAACTGTTAAAGAAGGGAGCGGTGCGGATGTCCCGTTCCACTTTCAAGACCGGGGGTTTGGGAGAGGAGAAAGCGACCGACGGAGGATGACACACCTGTCGAGGAGGCTGACACACTCCCCGGGGACCACGACTACGCTTCGGCTCTGGATCCCACTGCTGTCGACTTGGTTCTCGAAGAAAATACTTAGAGAGGAGATCCTCCAGCTGAAGCAACAAACTGAGAAGCTTACTCTGGAGCATCGGTTTGGCATTCACCGCTTTGCTGGCTCGGACAGTGACATTCGGTTTTTTACAAGGTAAGATTTTCAGCAGGATAAGATCTGAAGTTGATGCACTAAAATTAGTAAATGCAATACAGACAAACTCACCTGCCCCTGATTAAAATTCCGTTTCCTGATAAACCTAAAAACATTCATTCTGAAATATGAGCTTTTCCTATACCAGGAGAATACATGGAAAAAGTAGGTTTTGACGTATGACGTGAGCCCAGTAAAAGTGTGCGAATAATATGAGTATGGGAGGAAGGCACACTGTAAAAACAAATATGGACCATATTACTACAGTTCGTCGACATTAAACGTTAAAATTTAAAACATAAAAACCAAAACATTGTTTATCTCAGTTTACTCAATGAAAATTCCTCTCCTGTCCTTGAGTCCTTGTTTGAAACTGAGATCGACAGTGACGTCAGGAACTTTTTAATACGCAGACACATTACGTTAGAAGTATCACTACGTTAGCATTGGTTAGTACACCAACAGTTTAGCCAAGGGCTAACATTACAAGACCGGATCTTACCTTCATAATTGTGGACGTAGCTTGAAATGTAGAGTTTGAAGCCCTTCTCTTTCATAGGTGCTGACGTCTGACACGATGTCTGAATAATACGAGTGACATCGTTGACCATAATCCTGGGCAAATCCTGAAGCGAGCGAACACCATAGCCGCGCTGTTTACTAGCAAGACAGGAAGTGATGAAGCTGGCTGACTCGGAATGCGGAAGAGAGTGTGCATATAGGCTATTGGCATGCCCATGAATGTCGCCACGGGCCGTGCTAAAGAACCTACTATTCTTTGGTTCTAGATTATTGGGTTATTAGGTTAGTGAACTGGGACGGAGCCCATTCCATTTTGGTGGAAAAGGGATCTGATATTTTGTTGACTGGCTAAGCTACCAGTGAACCTACACCTGTCGTCTGAGTGTTTATATGGAAGGCTGATGATGGGAAACGATTGTAAACAAGCCTTTAAAGGCTTTAGACGTCTGGTTACCCTCACTACCGTTATCAGTCGTATTAGCCTGGCAGGTTTCTCTAAAACGTTCCCATCTTAAACCCACAAAATGACCGTTCAGAGTGGACGTGTATCACCTCCTAAAATGGGTTTGAGAACACAGTCTGTAAGTCCTAGACACACTCTGCGAGCAGACGTTGTTTGTGAGTCATCCCGCAGGGGTTCTGCGTCATGTCGGCCTGAAGACTGGGCTTTCCAGGTCTTTAGTTTCTGTGTCTTTGAGATGACTCTTGCACAACCCAGAGGTACGTTTCCTGGTCGTCAGCTTGCCAAAAGCGGAATGCCCTATTAGGCAGGATCCTGGTGGAATGGCAGGGTTCTGAAGTATCCTGAGAGAGCTTCTCTGGTTGAGGCTGCCGTGCTTTTGGTAAAGATCACACGCTCTGGCTCCAACAAACTCCATGCACTGCCATTATGTGCGCCTGTATTTCAAGGGGAGTTAATTGCTTTTGCAGATGTGTGTTCAGGCCTGTTCTCAGATCCGGTGGTCACCTCTGACCTGCCTGGTTCCCCAGGAGTCCTAAGCTTTTCTAAGTTGTTAGATGGTCTAACGCCGCAGCAGATTCACAGCTGACACTTGTGAGATACGACTGCCCTTCATGTTGGGAATAGCAAATGTGTGCCGCTCACGTTTACCGCCCCTGTGGGCATGATCTAGAGTAGCAGTACAACCGCATAAATAGGGATGCAGGATGAGACGGGAATCGTACGGATATCGGCTGATGATGGCTTTCATAAAGACCACTGGGGTGATGCGGGGATCTGCCTGATACTCCAAACCCACACCTGATGAGGTGTTTATTGGAGCTGGAGGAGCTGGGTTAGCGTTTAGCAGCGCAGGTATGATGTCTCCCACAGCACCGCAAACACAACCCTCAGCTGTCTGGCTGATCAGCTTCTTCACCAACCCCACACGCTCCAGCCTCACATCTACAACTATTCCAGCTAAGCTGATGTAGTTCATGGCTCTGGATGATCAGCCTCTTTCTGTGGTGGAGGATTTTGGGTTTTCTGGCTGCTCCAACATCTCGAGCCATGATACACCACCAAACCCAGTCCTGGTAATGCTGTGTAGAGACTCGCACTCACAAGATCGCTGACCATAATGTGACGTCCATTAGCCTGGCCACAGACATGTGGACGTCTGATGTGAGTCATGTGTGTGTTCTCTGTTAAACCCAGCAGTGGACACACAGCATTGTGGAATTAATGGCAACCACACACAGGGCACGCCACGTTGCATAGCGTCACATATCAGAGTGCCTCTGTGCCGTACTGCCAGGAAGAGTCAATGACTGGCAGTGTTCCAGCTGAAAAAGGCTCGGCTAGTAGTGTTAGCTCAGCTAACAGACTGGCTGTCTTTCTCTGTGTACGGTTCAAGTATTAGAAATAGTGATAGTGGTCTTTATAGGGTTAACCTGCTCTCACCATGGTGTTGGTTACTCTCCTTCAGTTATCACAGTGGTTGGTTTTGAGTACCAGCTGAAGGCCTGACTTTACTGTGCGCTTGTGCTGTTCGTTTGTCACTTTGCTGTTGGCTTCTGGGGTCACTGACATATGACAGCACCCAGAACAGAGCCACGGCGTCGGTGGATATGGTGTTTGGATGAGCTGCAAAGAGAAAACCCAGCATCAAACAACTCAGACACACATTTAAGTCATGTAGTGAAGTGTACAGCCATATCAAAGGTGCGCACCTATTCTGTAGCAGACTCCCGGATATGGCTGTCGTGGTCCAGGTCCATTATTAGTGCATCCTGGATGGACTAGGTGCAGCAAGTCTTTCTCAGAAGTAACATGGAATTGTAATACTGGTGAATGGTCATTCCTTTACGAGAAACAGCCTCTAATTGGTTGCAGTACGGTTTGGTATTTTAGAGCAGGGGTTACAGAACTGAAGTTGGGCTGTTACGTTTTTTCTGGGAATTTGCTTGTGTGGTTATTTTGCACGGTCTAAATTTGAAATGTGCGTTGGGTCTATTTAAATAGGCTAGATAAATCTCCTAGTAGTTTGAGAAGAGTACAGAGTGCCGGGTGTTCTGTGGTAGACCTGACCATCTGGGGATGCATCCAGAACTTGGATAATCCTAGTAATTAGAAAAAAAGGGGATCAGCTGAAATATAGTGGTATGGGTGGCACTGTGGCACAGTGGGAAGGGTCTGGGGTTCTTTCTGTGTTCTCCCCATGTCTGTGACTGTGTGGGTACTCCGGGTTCCTTAGACATGCAGCGTGACTGTGTCTGCCTGCCCAGTGACGGACCGGATGGGCTGCCCAGGGTGTCACCTGCGTGCTCCAGCACCCCCAAAGTGCCCCAGAAGGATAAGTGGCTGAATGTATGATGAATGGAGGTACTGTGCCAGGTGACTGTGTCCTCAGATCTAGTTCGATAATGTGTATTGAGTCTGACTCTAAGAATGATGCCAGTATATAACTGGGTTCACCAGCACACAGCACTCTGGATTAGAGAAATAGGTATAGGGCCCCACCTAGGCTGCGCTCACACAGTGGGTAGAAGTTTCCAGAAAGTGCTATCAGTGTGAACAGCAAAAAACCGAGTCTGATATTTTTAGGTGGAATGTAAGACCCTTTCTCTACGTGGTACTGAAACTCGATACATATCCATACAGCGTCAGTGCAATCAGAATCGCAAGATCAGAATTCATGTGACACCTGTCAATCCAACCTGACATTCGTTGTAGTTTTGACCCTGCCTAGAAGGAGCTGTGCTGGAACAGATTTCCAAAGCAGCTTCACAGAAGAGGTACACGTCTGAAAGCAAAGGTCAAAGGAACTCAGTACAAGAACCGAAGAAGTGGACGTGGCCGAATAACTCGCCCTTTTTACTACAAGCTGGAACACGCTCTGAAGATAAGTCCAGGTGTCCGTCTCTGTGATCGTCCAAGTGATCGTTCCTGTGATACTGGAGAAGAAGAAACTGAAACCTCCAGGGGCAGGTCTGCATCCGCTGGCAGTCAGGATTGTTTGCCTCTGGATGTGTTCATCGCATGAGGCACGGGGGTCGGATTAGGGGAGGGATGTGTTCAGACTAACGTCGGATCATATTTAAAGGATTCTGTGAACAGCCCAACATGAACAATGGGATATGCTGAGCAGCTGGATTCAGGCCACCGTTAGCTGCTGTGTGAACGTAGTCTTGGATAGTCTACATGTACATACACCCTGAACACAATCAGCAGCCCCCTTGGATGTTGGGTTGACTTTTATCATTGACTGAATGTTGGTTTCTTGATCTTTCCTCTGGTCAATCCCAGTTATGAACTCCACAGATATGAACTTGATCTGTGATTAATCCCACTTTCTGGTGTTGCGTAGGAGGACAAATTCCTTTATAACGTGTGGAGGGTTTAAGCCTGGTCTTTTTCAGTCATGTTAAGATACACCGAAAGTGAATTTCGAAACATGTTAAACTCATTTTTTGTTTTTTCTTCTTTTTAGTAACCATTCTTCAGCATCCCTGATGGAAACCCACAGTGGCCATGTTAGGGTCACCTCCCCCGGAGGGTCACTGGTAAAGAAAGGACAAAGATTAGGCAGTCCACACCAGCTCAAGTCAACATCTCATCTTACCACAAATGGAAAGGCACACATGAGCCCCTCGGATCAAAAGATGAAAATGACCAACGGCTCCACGAACGGAAGCGGATCAGCGAGCTTTAGTACCAACACCAACTCAGTGGTATGTCTTCCTTTGGTATCAGAAGGGCTAAAGCTTGTGTGGACCCAGTCGGACCAGACCAAGGAGCTGGACGCGATCCCTGAGCTGGTGCAGGCCTTCAATGTTTTCCCTTACCCAACGTCACAAGAAGTGAGCGCACTAGCTCATGTCTGTGGACTTCCGCTGGATAAAGTCAAAGTCTGGTTCATGGTGCAGCGCATAAAGTATGGAATCAGCTGGGCCTCTGAAGACATCGAGGAGACGCGCTGTAAGCTGGCAGGACCAGAACGTGCTAGCGAATCTGTACATGACGAAGGCAAGAAAAGGAAGAGGTCTGGATGTGATGACTTGGTAGAGACCGGGCAGAATGAGCACGCAGAGGATTCTATGAATTCTTCACCACACAAAAAACAAAAAAATGACCCGCCAGAATTGGTTAAGGTCTCTCCTTCCACGACATCCCATTCTCCTCAACAGAACTCTGATCTCAGTAGCCATGTTGCGGACAGCCGTGCTACAACGCCTTCAGCTGCCTCGCCTAGTTCCCAAGAGTCTTCTCTTGGGACTCCACAGAAGCAGGGACGATACAAAAAATCTAAAGCCCAGCTCGCAGCTTTACGCAAAAGCTTCGTGCAAGAGAACTGGCCTGACGAGACGGAGCTCCGACGCCTGCAAGAGGAGACGGGTCTGAGTCGAAACGAGATACGGAAATGGTTCAGCGACAGCCGGTACCAGCTTCGAATGGGACGAGGGTTCCCAGGGCTAACATCGGCGGTTTCCCAAGGAGAGCATCCATGTGAATCTCCACAGCTCCAGCCTCTGGCTCTGGTCACCAAAAAGCAGCAAAGTGGTGTCACCCCAAAAGGAGGAGCTCGCAGTAAGAAGGCACAGAAGAGTCTCTCGCGTAACTCGCATTTCTTTCAGATTTTCTTATCCAACACACTTGAGGCGTTCGGAGATGGAGATGGAGAGGTAGAACAAAACGAGACAGTGTTGGCAAAAGAAGAAGATGACCTCGATGAAGAGGTGGGAAGTGAACACGAAAGTGAGGCCCAAGAAGCCGAAGCCCTGTCAGAGGCATCTGCGTCCTCCCTCTGCGCCACACCTCAGTCATCCGGATCTGCAAAGAAGTCTCCCCACGTTGCAAAAACCCCTGGACGTGTGAGGAAAAGCAAGGAGCAACTGGATATGCTAAAGGAGCACTTCCTGCGTTCCCCATGGCCAAAGGGCGAGGAGTATACAAAGCTGGTAGAACAAACAGCTTTGCCCCGAGCTGACGTCATTCAGTGGTTCGGGGACACCCGGTATGCTGTGAAAAACGGGCAGCTACGCTGGGTGCGCGGAGTTGTCCGTGACCATATACTCGCCGAGATAGCACTGCAACAGCAAGCAAACGGTGGAGGGGACGCCAGCAGCTCCAGTGGCACCCCTAAGAGTGAAGGGGGCCGCAAGCGCAAGTCTCTGTCGAACAGTGCCTCCAAAGTACCAAAGTCAGTACCGGACTCTTTAGATGTGCACCCTTTGGAGCTGTATCGTCGGCAGATGGGTGCTTTACAGGAGAAGGACCTGGACGCCCTCTGCAGGAAGTCGAAGATGAGCTATCAGCAAGTCCGAGACTGGTTTGCATCCAAAGACACTGAAACCAGGAACAGTAGTGATGATTAAAAGTAAAGACGAGTGTTGGTTGTTTGATTTAAGTCTGTTCCTGCTGTGCTGTCTAGCCTAGGCCACGCTTGTCCAGTGGGTGGTTACCCTGGGTTTCCTTTCTCCCCCTCCTTCCTTATTTTCAGCGTATCCCTTGTGTGTATCTCCGTAATGGCCTGTCCCTAAATACTACCCTAATCAACCTTCTGTATTTTGTTGTAGTTTTTGTTTTCCCTATAACAGGCTTCAACAGTAACTTATATTAGATGTATACGCTGAACGTTATTCCTTTTATAGGTACGGTAGGATTTGATATACGATCTTTGTAGAGAACACTGAAGCCGATACTGCGTAAAACCGATAGATGGCTCATTTAACACTGTGACTGGGCGTTCGATCACAGAGTACATCTGATTAAACTGATATCCAGTCATCTCTCTGAACTTGCACTTGAATTTTGATACGGGAGTTTATAGGGGTTGAGTACTTCCATGCAAAAGAAGCAGTGTGTAATAATTTGCCTACTTTGACAGTTATTTTCATATGATACACTTCAATGTATTTATTGTATGAGAGGCACACGCTATGCCGATGTCAAACACTGGAGTACAACCAGAAACGGGGCAGGCGCCACGTGGCAGCCAACCAATCTCTACCAAAGCTGACGATGGTGTTAAAGGAGCTACATGCAAGATGACATGCAGGTCAGCCATAACTGTTGTTGATGACAACCTGGAGTGGTGTAATTTCAGTTCTGGACTTGTTTTGGTTTGTGCGCTCTTTTGTAACCACTACAGTTGTTGTGTTCCGAACTGTTGACAGGCTGAAACTTTGGGAAATATTTCTGAAGATCATTAAAATGAAACGTACAAATCTTACATGTAGCACCTTTCAACTGGACTGAGGAGTCATTCGGCATGTTCATGCTGTAAGCCATAAAGTCATAGAATGTGCCTTAGAATGTATATCACCGTTTCATCCAAACACAGATCTTCAGTAATAAGTATTAGCAGGAAGTTCCGCTAGGATTTCGGGATTTCTGCTTAACTGTTTTGGTTTGATGTGAAATTCTGAGAAACTTGCTGGTTCTTTGTGAATTGGTGATGCGAACCAGTCGTCTGAAGAGTTTGATGGTAAAGATGTGCCACAGTTTTTGGTCCAAACAGTATTTATAATCGTTATTATTATTATTATTATTATTATTGTTTTGGGTTTTTTTCTGTTTGTTTTCTATGGATGGCATTGTAAGGCAAACTAGAGGAAACCTCATTTCTTTCAGATTCATCACTATTTTACCATCATGAGCATCACACACTGTCAGGGTTGGAACAAGACCTCTCCAAAATGGTCACTTTTGAGTTTACTAAGACAATGTATAGACCAGCTCCGTTTTAAATGATGTCAAAACTAAATGGAGATAAAAGGTTTTGATCTAAAACCAATAATCTAAAACCACCAACACGTTGGTCCACTGGTGGTGTTAATAAAACGACTGTGTATGTTTGCTTTGGCCTGTATCCACACTACTGTACGGAGAGGGGGAAAAGGCACACCAACAACTCTGAAAACTTTGTTTATATCTCGGTGATTGAAATTTGGGACTCCCCTTTATGTAAAAAGTTTCACTTAGATGTTATTTTTATAGCTCAGTGTTTTTAGTAATAAACTGTCCCATGCTTTTCAAGTCTCTGATCCGTATTCACTTTACATGAACATACTGGCTCTAATGGAAACCACTGGATTGAGTGCTTCATGAAATAAAATATTTTGTTTGCTAAAGCTTGTATATTGTGTCTTATAAAGTTTATCACAGTCGAAGTGTTTTTAATAAATTCCACTTTTCTGCATTCATGAGACACACTGATGAGCGATTCTTTGGCATCCTCATTTTACACATTTGAAGTTTAGTTTAGGTGAACAGTTACAGTCGCCCAAAAAAGCATTTGAATTAATGGCACACTTAAAAATGTGTTAATTGTTTTGGGAAGCAACAAGGGGCATTTATTTTAACCGGACTATTTTCGGACCTTTGGAAAGGCAGTTTGCGTGTTCTCACTTGAGCAGTTTATTTGCAGAATCCTGCAGGTTTGCCCCCGGAATGCTCCCATGAGTCCCATCAGTAGCTCACTGATACCCCTGCACAGAAAACACCAGGAGAGTTGGATGTTTCCATCTCTGCCCATCACAGACCCTGGTCCTGGAGGACTCTGCAGTGCACATTTCAGAGCTGTCCCTGGTCTCAGCACACCTGAGCCCTTCCTGAGCTGCAGTGGGTATGTCCTGACAGGAAAATGCAGGACTGGCGGTCTTCCAGGACCAGGGCTGGGAACCACTGCTTTACAGTAAATACTGGTGCAACACAATTGGATTCAACTTTAATCAGAATTTGATCTCGTTTTGGAAAGAGAGGCCCACAGAAAATGATTCCTTCAACCAACAACATACACCAGCAACAGCTGTTACTGAACATTACAGTCTAGGAACTAGGAAGTGTCGGACACAAACTTACAAAGGCGCCTTTCACAAAACAACCGTCAAATGTCAACCAACACGTCTTACTGAAGATACTTAACTATACATTCCATGGCTGGGGTGACTGGAATGTTGGCCTTAAAAAATGCTGGAACCTTGTTGGGGTCATATGCTCTGACCTAAAGCAGTGGACAAGGAAAGTTAAACAACTTTATTAAGGTTCATATCAAACTTTAAAGAGTTTAACAACACTGAATGTACCTCAAGGGCGTGTGAGCAGAGCTGGGTGTCCCTAAAAACAGAGCGAGACATTATTACATCCTGCATATACGCTAAGAACATTACAGCTGTTTAATTAAACGATGTCAGACATTTTGGGAAATTCTAAGAAGATCCAAAGAGCAGTAACAATTAACTGAGTTGGATTTAGACACACTTCCTGTTCCTTCTGGAATCCAAATCGGTTAAATGAAGTTTCACATTAAGTCCTACAGTAGCAGAGAGAGTATCTGCAGTGGTGGACAGTAAGGAAGTAAATATAATTAGTTTCTGTACTTAAGTAGTTTTTCTGTGTGTCTGTACTGAAGTGTTTCTATTTTGGACGACTTTGTACTTGAACTCCACGACATTTCAAACTGTACTTTGACTTTTTACTACATTATGCAAAATTTCTTGTTTTTTTAACTCGTGCCAAAAAGAGAACTCATTAGCGAACCTGTGATTAACACTTAAATGTTTTATTCAACGTAAACTTGTAACTAAGTTGCAAATAAATCGTAAACCGAATTTTGTTATTTGTAGTTCTAGCTAACGGAACCTGTTCTCCTTCAGTGTTCTGTGCTGATGATGATGTGAACAGACGTCAGTGTCAGACTAATGAATGAGCTTCTATTAAAGACTGGTGGACTGAGAGACGCTAGAGTCTCTTCACCTACACTGAGCTGATGAAGAGTCCTGTTCCAGAAATGATAATAGGACATTAGAGCCGTAATAAACCATGCTCCTGTTACTCTCCATACTTCAGTACATCTGAAGGTACATACTTTAGTACTGGTACTCTCCATACTTAAGTACATCTGAAGTACATACTTTAGTACATACTCTCCATTTAGTACTGAAGGTACATGCTTTAGTACTACTCTCCATACTTAAGTACATCTGAAGGTACGTACTTTAGTACTGGTACTCTCCATACTTAAGTACATCTGAAGGTACATACTTTAGTACTGGTACTCTCCCATACGTCAGTGAATCTACATACTTTAGTACGGGTACTTAAGTACATCTGAAGATACATACTTTAGTACTGTACTACTCTCCATACTTAAGTACATCTGAAGGTACATACTTTAGTACTGGTACCCTCCATACTTAAGTACATCTGAAGGTACATACTTTAGTACTGGTACTCTCCATACTTAAGTACATCTGAAGGTACATACTTTAGTACTGTTACTCTCCATACTTAAGTACATCTGAAGGTACATACTTTAGTACTGGTACTCTCCATACTTAAGTACATCTGAAGGTACATACTTTAGTACTGTTACTCTCCATACTTAAGTACATCTGAAGATACATACTTTAGTACTGTTACTCTCCATACCTAAGTACATCTGAAGATACATACTTTAGTACTGTTACTCTCCATACCTAAGTAAATCTGAAGGTACATACTTTAGTACTGGTACTCTCCATACTTAAGTACATCTGAAGATACATACTTTAGTACTGTTACTCTCCATACTTAAGTACATCTGAAGATACATACTATAGTACTGTTACTCTACATACTTAAGTACATCTGAAGGTACATACTTTAGTACTGGTACTCTCCATACTTAAGTACATCTGAAGGTACATACTTTAGTACTGTTACTCTCCATACTTAAGTACATCTGAAGATACATACTATAGTACTGTTACTCTCCATACTTAAGTACATCTGAAGGTACATACTTTAGTACTGGTACTCTCCATACTTAAGTACATCTGAAGGTACATCCTGTAGTACTGGTACTCTCCATACTTAAGTACATCTGAAGGTAGAAAGGGAGGAACTAACACTGACACTGGAGGAGGAGTTTACCCTGGGGATGTAAACTCAGGTACATGGTTTGTGTACTTTATCCACCACTGAGTATCTGTCATAATGTCACTGCAGGTAAACTGCTGCCTTTCAAAGGGAAGCGTTACTCACTAAATCTGCGCTCATGCATTGAACTGAGCGAGGACACGGGGGTGGCTGAATCGGGTGGAGTCTGCACATAAATAAAGGTGCATTAGAGATTCCACAGGAGAACAACTAACACAGGTGATCATAACATGCATCATACATGGTGACTGCTGTGTTAAACAACCAGCAAAGCTTAATAAAAACATAAGTACGATAAAACATGGCTGAAAAAACACAGATCAGACCTATCTGATAACTGTGTGGGCGTGGCTAATGAGCAGATGGATAGGCTGTCAAATAAGTATACACTGCTCCGCCCCTCATAAAGAATTAATGTAATTATTGTGACCACAAAATTCACAAACCAACAAATGTGCAAACAGATGGAGGAATGAAAAAGGGTTCTGTGTCCCTTTAGGTTTCAGAGTGTCCCGTTATAAAGAAAAGTGAGAACCGCACCGCCGTTAGGGGTCTCGAACGCCGAAACCTCTCCACTGTATCACCGGAACCTGGGCGGCTGCTGACAGAATGAGATACGTGGGGCAAAGGCCTGGCTTTAGCATTTCTTACCATATTTAATATGGGTCTAATTTAACGAATCAAATCATTTACCTTGGAGTTATGGAACGAGGAGTGACTGTGAGGAAATGGAAAGACAACAAAGACGATGACAAATACTACCATTTCTTCCCTATTCTATTCCATTGATTGGGTCGGAACAAGGCATGGCATTTTGTCTTTACCTACCTGGGGATGTAACAGCCACTGGGAGCGACATCCTTGAAACGCCTCTATATAGGAAGAGTAGTGACCGCATTAATATTCAGTTACAAGGTTCCTTAATTAATCAGCATTAATCAGTGTTAGGCACCTATGGATCTACTGGAAGCGTCCTGCATTACTGTGTACATGAAGGCAGCAAAAACAAACATTTATAAACAAGCTGCTCACCCAGTAGTCTGAAAAATCCTAGGGGATGTCTATGGGAACACAGACATGTAACAGGGATGGTTAAATTATACCATATTCATTCATTTCAGTGCCTCTGCAACCAAACTGTGACTGATGGAATACAAACAAGTGGGAACTCACTGGATACTCGTGAATGGGGGCTAAGATTTTAGTAGGTATGTCTGGGGACCCTTTAGCGTAACACTAAGCACACAGAAGGTAACGTGTGTGTCTGTTTGGTAGTCTACAGTCACTACTGAGATCACGTTTCAAAATACTGATCGAGTGATCCAGCATACAGAGGAACAGAGGGACTACAGTCTGACCTTTACACCTACAGAGGGTCCTATACGGTCAGTGCAGCTGATAAGATGGACACTGAGTGTAGATGCTGGGAGGTGTATGGTGAGTGTGTATGTGGGAACTGTCTCACCATCCTCTGGGACAGAGGCTTCTTGAGTTCTGCGTTTTCTCTTCTGAGCTCTGACACCTGCCTAAACAGAATCAAAGGCACAGGGAAAAAAGGGCCGTGAATGGAACAGGCTAGGCTCTGGCACTAGGCTTGACTGGCTATGACTGTTTTCATACAGCACTCTCCAAAAGTCAGAGACCACACTGAGTTCACGTCACTTCCAGTCAGAAAATCAGATGAAGGAATCAACAGCTGAATTTGTTAGAACTTCCAGTGTCCACTCTTCACTTATACTGCAGCCCCCATTGTGTTCACTTTCAGGAGACTCACTTTTAGTAGTAGTAGTTTACACCTCTTAAGCTTAGTCTTAGAAGCTCACCATCCAGATAACCCCAACACTGGACAGCTCTGGGGTGGACAGTCCAGTGATCTGAGAAGTTCTACCAGATCTTACGACTGTTGGGAATCTATGTACTTAATAATTTATTTTCACTTTCACTTATATTTCAACTTTCACAAAATATTTAATGTTTATTTTTATTATGTATTCCTGCAACTGATCCCTACCTCATAAAAAAATATCTCCTGTAAAAATTAATAACTCTAAAGGTACAGGAAAAAAGGGCCGTGAATGGAACAGACAGTTCCATTATCATAGTTTTTAATAATAACTTTATATTACTGTTATATAAACTGTGTATTAGTATAAACAGATATTTTAGTGCTTAGTAATGTATATATTTATTGTCTAATTTATATTTTTTGGATTTAAGTACTGAAAGGAACTACACACCTAAGTTTTTCACTCAACTTCACAACTGTGAAAATGTGACATGACAATAAAAGTAATTTGATTTAAAAAATAACTTTAACAGCCATTTTTAATAGACATTAAATAATTTAAAGCTGGACTCCGACTTACTTTTCACCATACCTGGCCATCTATATTAGAATAGCATCCGTTAGAAATGTTCACGGAATCACATGCTGACCGGGTTTGTTTATTTAACACATCCGGTTCGTATATAGGATCATCAGAGGCGTTCACCATAATAAATGATCACTTATATAAGGCTAGCCTACCGCAAACTTCAGCTGGGAGACGTCCTCCTGCCTATCACTCCCCCACTGTGGTGGGGGATGGAGGATGGGACAAGATAAGGTGTCTCCAAATTCTTTGAGGGTCACAATAGAAACTACTGTTCAGCCTATAATATAATATATAAATGTGAATAGTTGACTTTGATTGGCTCACAGCACCGTTCTTGTTTTACTCACCCTAAGACGTTTCCCTTTACAGACCCCTGAATCAGTTACTGCACCTGTGACATCGCTCGCTGGTTTCCTTCAGCCTCTGTTCCATCTCTGCTAATCTGTGTTTATGGAAGGCTATGACCCTGTCTTTCTGCTTTGTCTGAAACATCGCAATCTGAAATGAAGAAATGAAAGAATGTGCATTGCCTGCTAAATGCCTCCGAAGACATCCTTACCACATACTCTCATCATCTAAAAATATCTGCACTCAGAAGGAATGAACCAACAGGAGTGAAACTTGGTGTGTAGGTTTGACACGGTGAGACATGCTAATGATCCAAGTTCCACACTCAGCTGCACATGTGACATAAGCAAGGGCGGGTCTTATCTCTGTACCTGACTGACCCAACAGCCACCACTACAGACCCCCAGCGAGCAGTGATGTCCTCCATGAGTCCTCCTGTTAGTGCAGCACCAGACGGCTGCACCACGCAGGACTACATGCACACAGACCGTTACCACGACTGTCCTTAACACCACGTCACCGTCACCAAAGACTGCAGTGGTGTCGTACCAGACTGTCATGGAGTGACTCAGAATGGCAGCGGGTCATCTTCAGTGACGAGTCCCGCTTTAGTCTTGGTGGAGACGCCCAGCGAATCCGTGTGTGGAGGCACCGTGGTCAGTACCAAGATGGACAGTCTGTTCTCACACGTCCAGAAGGCCTGGTGTCCTTCCACCTCCACCCCTACCGCACCATCTGCAGGAACTGTGTGAGGATGTTCATCTGGCAGGAACTGTGTGACGGATGTTGAAGCGGCCCAACGCATACTGTATGTGACAGACTTCTGTATGTGTAGCTCAATAAATATTGATCATATCAGTCTAAATTTATCATCAGTTATTGATCCTGGTCACCTGTATCTTCTTTCCTAACAGACTGCACTCCCACACCTTCTGGGAGCAGCTAATCTTTAGATGATGAGTGTATTATAGAAGCACATTCTAGACTTTATTCAGATTCATATGCAAATTTGAAAAATTCAAATCTAATCCCATACAATACAGTACATTTAAGAACAGTTGGTGTGGACATATTAGGGTGAAGACTGTGGTGTCTGTGAAACTCAGACCTGTGCAATATGGTCCAGACGGGTTTGAATGAGGGTCGCCGGGTCTCTGAAGAATATCTGGTCCTGGGGCTTCATCTTCCGCAAGCAGAACACACCAGATGCAGGGAAAACAGAATTCAAATAGCAGTTAAAACATCATCAAACCCATTTTCCTCAGGAGGTTCCGTCATGGCTGTAAATACTCCAGGGCCAGACACAAAGGAAAAACATCCCAGTTAACTCTTCAATCGTCAGAACAATCCTGACTCAGATTGAAGCACCAGGTGATGTATACTTTGAGTTGGAAAGGACTTGAAAGGTCAGATGGTTAACTCTTCATTCATGTAACATGATAATCAGTGTAGTCTATTGATTTATTTATTTGACTGTACATTTACACAACATAATAAACAGCACAAAATACAAAAAGTTTAGTTTGTATAAACACAGTTATGATAAATCAGTTCTATATATTCAGACCAATACATGCTTTGTATTCATTTGAACCTCAAAGGACAAACATAAAACACGAGAATGAAGGAGGGAGCCCTTACGAGGGAACTTCTCCCACAATAGTTCAACTGTCAAGATCCAAAGTTACTCAGAGTGCGTTGGTGTGAACCAACCAGTTCCTCCTGTATCAAAACCGTTCCCAGTGGTGGTGAAGGTAACCAGACGTCCCCTCTAAAAGCTCCCTCACAGGAAGTTCCTACAGGAGGTGGTTCTGAATACGCTGCCTGATGTCTGAGACGCTGTTTATGATAGTGTGGAGAAGATCTCCGCCTTAAACTCCATTCATGGTGGAGGGATACATGCTGCAGGGCGCTGTGAGGTCAAATAGTCCCCCACAGGAACTTAGTATTTCCAGGTTTTCCAGATTTTCATCATTAACATTCCATACACACTCAGAAGACACGTGTAAGTTCACTGGGGGTCTAGATAATAGAGTCAATAAAGTGTCTATATGTGTGTTCTAGACATGGCTGTACTCGAAATGGCATACTACAAACTACTCACACACTAAATATGCCTAAAGTAGTGTGTAGTATGTGACTTGATTAAAAGTCTGTAGTGTAATGGAGATCCCCGGATGGTGTTCTACTCCAGTCTGAGGTTCTAGTATACAGGTGGAGCTATCTTCATGGTGTATACAGCTCTACTCCTGTCAGAGGGGAGCTATCTTCATGGTGTACTGGAGTTAGAGGTTCTAGTGTACCCGAGATAACCCGGATGGTGTTCTACTCCAATCAGAGGTTCTAGTGTACAGGTGGAGCTATCTTCATGGTGTACTGGAGATACCCGGATGGTGTACTCCAGTCAGAGAGTTCTAGTGTACCAGGTGGAGCTATCTTCATGGTGTACTGGAGATACCCGGATGGTGTTCTACTCCAATCAGAGGTTCTAGTGTAAAGGTGGAGCTATCTTCATGGTGTACTGGAGATACCCGGATGGTGTTCTACTCCAGTCAGAGGTTCTAGTGTACAGGTGGAGCTATCTTCATGGTGTACTGGAGATACCCGGATGGTGTTCTACTCCAATCAGAGGTTCTAGTGTACAGGTGGAGCTATCTTCATGGTGTACTGGAGATACCCGGATGGTGTTCTACTCCAGTCAGAGGTTCTAGTGTACAGGTGGAGCTATCTTCATGGTGTACTGTATCCCATCATGCACCACGGCCTCACTCAGACTGCTTCAGCCAGAGAAAATGGCGGTGGGTAACACTGGGGAGCTAAACGCAGCCCACTCCGAGTATAACTGTGGGTGTAGTGGTTGTAGTGGGGGTGGGTGTGTTCATCAGAATGAGCCTCAGAAAGTTAAATATACAGGTCTGAAGATTAATAAAAGATGAACTCGCTTTAGAGGATCAGTTTTAGAGTGAAGTAGCCGAGGGGAGCTAACAGCTAGGCTAACCGTATCTCAGGTGAACTGAGCAGCGTTAGCAGCAGCTAGCTCTAAACAGTGGATACAGTAATAACAGCTCTGAGGTAAATGTGAGGTAACTGATCATGTGACTGTATTAGTATACCACACTGTAGCTCAGAACCTGGTACTGTACATGATGACCCCTGGTTCCCATCACCACCAGCACCGTAAAGAACATCTGAACCATCTCACACCAAACCCGCTCTTGATCACTCTGTTTACACCTCACACCGCTCTTCAGCCCTATATGTAAAGTGAGCTTGCCTGTTGGACTAACCTGGTCAGATATGTGCAGGTAGTTACAGGTGGCCTGACACACACTACAGCGACCTGTTAAAGGGAAGAGACACCATGCAGCAGTCAGAACCCGGACCTCTGTAACTGGTCCTTCATATATGACTAGGTGTAGCTATTAAAGTGTAGTAGCTACTGCTAATTCTCACTCACTTGGACTGATGCAGCTCTCACACAGAACATGGCCACAGCTGGACACAAAGAACTCCCTGCCCTTCCTCAGGAAACAGTTATTACAGTGAAACCACTCCATTCCCACGGAACGAGATCGGTTAGCTAGCGACGCTAACTAGCAAGTGACAAATACAGCTCTAGGTAGCTATAATCCCACCCCACTGTTTATATCTGTGTTCCTAGAGTGATTTAAACCTTCACTACGGGGAAAACTGTTTAACTAACACCACTTCACCCGTACAGGTGTTAATCTGGTGTTCGCTAACCTAGTTTAGCTAAACAGGTAATGACTCTGAGGAACGGCTCGCTCCAACGGCTTTCTCTCACAGAGTAGCGCTCGCGACAGCGAATCGCTATGAGTCGATTCTCTAAAGCGTTTGGGCGTACGGGCTTTGTACTAGATTCCACACTGAGTCAGTTGAGCCAATCAAAGTGAGTCGGTTCTCTAAATCCGGGCGATTGGGTTTTAGACTCGATTCCAAGCCTAAATTGTGATAGCGCTCATAGAGAATCGGCTCTTTGAATCAAGGCGTATGGGCTTTGGACTCGATTCCACACGGAGTCAGTTAAGCCAATCAAGTGAGTCGGTTCTCTAAATCCAATTTTAGATTCGATTTCACGCCTAATCTGTGAAAGCCATTAAGAAGAATCGGCTCTTTGAATCTATGGGCTTTGGACAAGAGTCCTCCCTGAAGTAGGGATGGTATTTTGAGAGAGTCGTTCTCCGAGTCCATGTGTTTGGTCTCTGGACTCGCTTCCACACCGAACCAGTGATGGCGCTCAGAGAATGGGTTCTCTGAACCCAGCCGTGTAGGCTCAGGACTCGAGTCTGCACGATGGTAGCGGTGGTATTCTGAGAGAGTCGATTCTCTGAATCCAAGCTGTCTAACGTTAACACATCATACCATCAGCCCAGTGAAGAGAGGATACACGCGTCCTCTGAGTGTGTATGGAATGTTGTTGATGAAAATCTGGAAAACCTGGGAATACTAAGTTCCTTTGAGGGACTATTTGACCTCACAGCGCCCTGCAGCATGTATCCCTCCACCATGAATGGAGTTTAAGGCTGAGATCTTCTCCACACTATCATAAACAGCGTCTCAGACATCAGGCAGCGTATTCAGAACCACCTCATGTAGGAACTTCCCGGGAGGGAGCTTTTAGAAGGGACGTCTGGTTACCTTCACCACCACTGAACAACTTTGACTTGATCAGTTTTATCTAGAATGGAGGTTTTCACACCTTTAAACTCACCACTCCTGGAATACTGTGTGTCTGGAGTAGATCATGACAATCACTGAGTCAAACTGTCTGAGTTCTGGGGTCCCAAGACCCAGACATAGCGGGCCTGAGGGAATTCCTACTTCAGAAGGCATTCCACTGATTCGGAATCTTCTTTCTGGTAAGACGTGTTCAAAGGAATAACCAGTCTAGACCCAGTCGGAGCTTGAACAAGCTTTATTACAGGCAACAAGATTATGCAACCCATCGATGAATCTCCCACTGAATCTCCAGTCTATTGTAACTCCAAGGGTGTGGCGGGTGATGAGGAATCCCTCTGGGTTTCTAAAGGATCACTGGCAGGCCTCCACACCAAGGACTCCCAGAACCACCTCCAGTGGCTTGGAGGAACCCAACCTTCGGAAGTAAACACGAGAAGTTAGAGCTCCAGGTTACGACATCGAGGTCATTTCCTGCACGAATCAGATTAGCCGACCTTGCCGCGTCCATCAGCTGCGCTCCACTGCCTAATCCGTGATGGTCAGCGGCCCGAGCACGACCGGCTGAGCTATAGCTGGAGGTGTGGAAAACATTAGAGTCCCCAGGTTTCAGAGAAGGACAGCCCAGATCTCAAACACCACCCACCTCTTCGGGTTTCCCTTCTCTTCCGTGCCCGGCAGCTCGTGTTACAGCAGGCGCAGATGGCGCTCTCCGGTGGGTTGTCGAGGAGCTCCCATCTACAAGTACACAGATCATATGGGAATCTACAGCCACCGGAAACATCAGGCCGTCCTCCACCCAAAGAGCTCACCTTCCATTCTGTTTATCGTACTGACAGGCCTTTCTGCCGCGGTCCATGTCTTTGGGGTCCCAAGCCACAAGTTTACAGTGAATGTAGACCTAGGAGACAAGGAGCGTCACTCCAGCGTGCGGCCGATAGCCAATAACATTGATCACTTGATTAGAATTTGGACCCATTTGCCATGCGTGTTTCCACACAGAGGAATTTCTCCAACACATTCAACCAATCCGTGAAGGTAAACACCAGAGAGCACGCACTCGCCCAGAGCAGCACTTCCACCGAGTAGTTAGGGGTTAGGTGCTCAAGGGCACTTCAGTCGGAAAGAAACCGGCGACCCTCCGGTCACAAGGCTGGTTCTCTAACCTCCAGCCCACGACTGCCCCTCTAGGCACACCTTCGATACAGGCTGAACCACAGTAACATCGTTTAACACCAAGTTTCCCCCAGTAGTCAGCCTAAAGCTGTACTGGAGCAGGACTAGGCGTAATCCAACTGGATATAGGATCTCTTCCCCCAATAGCCTGGATCAAAACATTGTGAGGACGTTTATGCTAAGCTAGCTCTAGAAGTCCCAAAACCCAGGTGTTTAAGCTACACAGACTCTTCCCTACAGTGTAGGACACAGCGCTGGCCCCGATTAACTAGGTACCGGTTCTGGTTAACCATGAAGACAAACTAGCATTCGGCTAACCCATGTACGCCACTTTAGAGAAGGCACTGACCTGCACACAGAACCTGTTAGCCCACTCTAAGTACTGCTGCGAGCTAACTGCACTGACGAGCCTGTGGGCCTTAAACGAAGACCTGGATGCAGCTGGAGAGATGTTTTGGGGATGTACTGAAATATTTAGGTGTCTACTGACTTCCAGTGTTAGCAATATTGCCTCGTAGCTCCAGCGCTCAGGTATACAAGCAACACCTGGAGACGTGTTAGCTGATCTGCTAACTCTAGGCTAAGTGGAACCATGTCTTCATTTTTTTACTGCATCACCTTCTTGATTTTTCTTGATGACTGCGGTCTGGTGTTGGTTTAGACCTCCGCCGGTCTTGGTTAATAATGTACAAGGCACCCAGCCCCAGCGCACACGTACCTCCTCACTGAAAGAAAACCTGAAGGCCTGCAGGTGAAGTCTGATTTCAGACAGGCTCCGTCTGGGTAGGAACCTTGAATTAGTCTTCCTGCTGTCCACCAGACACCTGAGAAGCAGACGGTACGTCAGTCTCCAAGAAGGCTTGGAATGAGCAGCCATAACCAGCACGTACCCCTTGTTCACAATGATAGGGTAGACATCAGCGTCCTGCGCCAGCTCGGGGGTAGCAGAAGCGACACACTCCTCCAGCAGCAGCACCAGCGGCTGATGAGCCTGTTGCTCAACGACTGCGGCAACTGGGATCAGAGAGCCCAAGGAGAAGGTGGTCGACGTGGCCACACCGCTGAAGTCATCTGCAAAACATCATACCATTAAACATGAGACGATCACCGCAGGGTAACCGGAACACGGAGGAGGTACTGTATAACGGACAACTCGGCCACACTTCCGGAGCCATGGCCTTACATGTGAAGGCCTATACAGTCATCTCACATTTCCAAACAGGTAAACCCACTACTGGTGATCCATCGTGAGGATGGGAGGTCACCTCTGCGGTGTAAATCACAGACCAGGCTGGTTTTGTAGGCGGTGAACGGTAGAGCGTCAGAGAGCCAGATAACTCACTGTGATGAAGTTTACAATTACAGCCATATCACTGCAGTCATGGTCTTAAAACCTTGGGAGTGAAGAGCATGGATACTCAGCAGGGATGACTTGCAAGTTGTGAGTAGGACAAGCTAATAGCTAATGTTAGCAAGATGGCTAATCATCTAGCTGCTGAGGTCAGTTTGACTCGTCTTCTTTGACTGGAAGGCCAAAACAAGTAAACTTCCCTACAGTGTTCAGTTTCCCCTCCCCCCCTCACACTGCTGTTTGGTAACTGATCTGAGTCACGCTATAATGCTAGCTTGTAGACGTTGCTAGGCTAGCAGTGAACACTGCTGGATACAGACATACATCAGGATGCTGATTGACATGTGAAGCGGGGGAACAGGAAAAGAGGCCAAAGAGGGCAGGAGATGGGAAAAGGTGGCAGATGGAAGGGGTGTGGAAAGGGGGCACTGCAGAAAAACGGGTGGATGGGTGGGCCGAGAAGGGCAGAAGGGAGAGGTGGAAGGTGGCTCAAGAAGGGCAGAGGGTGGACCGAAAAAGGTCGGAGGGTGGCGGTGGAGGGTGGCCCAGAAAAAGGTCGGCGGGTGGAGGGTGGCCCAGAAAAAGGTCGGCGGGTGGCCCAAGGGTGGCCCGAAAAAGGGCGGCGGATGGAGGGTGGCCCGAAAAAGGGCAGAGGGGGAAGGTGGCCCGAAAAAGGGCAGGGTGGGTGGGAGGGTGGGTGGAAGGTGGCCCGAAAAAAGGGCAGAGGGTGAGGGTGGAAGGTGGCCCGAAAAAAGGGCAGAGGGTGAGGGTGGAAGGTGGCCCGAAAAAAGGGCAGAGGGTGAGGGTGGAAGGTGGCCCGAAAAAAGGGCGGAGGGTGAGGGTGGAAGGTGGCCCAAAAAAGGGCGGAGGGTGAGGGTGGAAGGTGGCCCAAAAAAGGGCGGAAGGGGGAGGAGTCTGGCCTCTGAGGAACACAATCCGGAGCTACTACATAAACTCTAGACCGGGATGACCCGGCAAACCCAGCCCTACCTTTCATAAAGCTCATGTGGAAGACCAGGTCTCCGTGTCCATCAGCATGGAAGAGCACTGGATCGTACACGGGAGGACTCCACTCTGCAGGCCTGAGGAGGAAACAAAGGCCGCAGTGGTGGTTAGTCATTTGCCTACAAACCGAGATTAGCATAACGGAGCACAGGCCCAACGTGCTTCACCTACGGTACCTTTCATAGACACAGGCAACAGGGGAGGAGAAGTCTGAGGAGCCTTTGGAGGAGGTTCTCAGTGACAGTTCACTTTCAAACATGATCTCATCCTCAGTCACCTTCAACACAGAACAGGCACAAGTCTCAACACAGCGAGCATTAATCAGCGTTCAGCCATCACAGGCACGCACATCCGGGAATCCCACCAGTCTCCTGAAACCGCAGTCTTCAAACCTCGCATGGAACATCGCCTCCGCACCCCCAGGCCTGACCGACACGCTGGACGGAGCGCAGTCTCCCAGCCGGAGGAACCAAGGGTCAAGCAGCAGCTGCGGCTCAGTCCATCGCACCGACACGGAGCTCCGGCCACAGTCCACCGAGACTTCTGAGGAGGAGGAGGAGAAGCCCCACATTCAGCCCAGGACCACAGTCAGAGACAAGACCATGAGAAAGGAGCGCCGCAGTTACCTCCTCGCACCCTACCCGACGCAACCACCATGAGGAGGAGGCGCACACTTCCCAACCATAAATCCATCATATCAGTATTCCGAGGAGAACCCCGAGCAGATAGTTAGCTCTCTTGAAGCCTCTGCTTAATTGCTGAATGGCTGGCAGCTGGAACAGACACCTAATTACCTTAGAGCAAGGCAGAAAAGCTCACACCGCCCCCTGCTGGCAGTGGCTCTAAAAGCTCCCTCCCAGGAAGTTCCTACAGGAGGTGGTTCTGAATACGCTGCCTGATGTCTGAGACGCTGTTTATGATAGTGTGGAGAAGATCTCAGCCTTAAACTCCATTCATGGTGGAGGGATACATGCTGCAGGGCGCTGTGAGGTCAAATAGTCCCCCAAAGGAACTTAGTATTTCCAGGTTTTCCAGATTTTCATCATCAACATTCCATACACACTCAGAGACACGTGGAGGTCCACTGGGGGGTTAGATAGTCAGTTAAGTGTCTATATGTGTGTTCTAGATATGGAGAACCCCGGTTCCCATCACCACCACCACTGTACAGAACATCTGAGCCACCTCACACCGAACCCGCTCTACCTCCAGAGACAGTGGAGTGTCTGTGTTCCTGGTTCGTTCGGTCCCAGTATAACAGCGGTCACTGAGGTTCAGGAGACACAGGTCTGCACAGGTGTGGCGTGGGGTGGTGCTGTATGACCCAGCTGCGCTGTACATGAGCAGAACTGTCTCTAACCAGTCGCTCTAAGACTCGGGATACTGAATGGAACTGAATATTTGACACACAGAGACTATACCACAGCGGTGCATTCTGTGTGGAACAGAAGGCTGTTTATCCCGGAGTGTCCCGCTTCTGGCTCCCGCTCAGACTCGACTGCACGGCTGCGGATAAAGAGACTCTCAGTGTAGATAGATCTTGTTGCTGGGGACGTTACACGTGTGGCGCTGTTACTGGTGTCATTCTGTGCTGGGTAGTGGTTAGCTGTGCTGGGTCGCTTCTCTAACGTCCCATGGATACATATGACCCCTCATAGTAAGAGGACAGAGGACCACCGTTTACCCCCGGTCAGGGGCCCCGCTGGTGTTTACGGAGTCTTGGACAAAATGCCCCTGTTCATCTCTTACTGACTCTTCCTCCAGATACCAGCACATATCAGTTCACTGACTCGAACGGGTCAGCACCCTGCTGACCGTACCCCACAGCTGGTCCACCCTGGGATCACCCAGATTACTATTTTACATTTCTTATAAAAATATTTTAAAATTGGGACTTTTATTTTGAAAATACACTAGAACACATTAAAACAAGTGCGAGAAAAGTTGTGGACCGTTCTGATATTGAACAGTTATTGTTTTAGTGCTTGATGAAAATTAAAAGTTTGTAATGTTTCTCCAAGTGCATTTTCCAAAATAAAAGTCTCTGTATAATAAGTGTCACCTTCAGTTACAGGAGATTAAACACGAGTTCGGTCCTGCACACCGGAGAGTAGTGTGGGTGGTCTGAGCGCGGCCGAGCTGTGGCGTACAGGCAGGGTTCTGACCTGGTTCAGCCCACAGATCCATATAGGCTTGCTCTGGGGCTGCGGGTGACCCGCCTCAGTCTGGCCCGTTTCAGCCACCGCTAAACAGCAGCTGACCCCTCCCGCTGCGTCCAGTAAAGTCTAACATTATCAAAAAGGGCTGTTTGTGTACCGAGGCCTTAGGTAGAGGTATGACTGGAGCGCGGTTAACGGGTTCTGTTACCGGGGTGTTCTTTGGCCCCGGTCACTTTCATTAACACTGATTATATTTATTAGATTTTATTAATTTCCCAACATTGAATCCAGGGAAACATGGCTTGATCCCCTCAGGTACATGTAAAGCGTCTCAGGAGGAGCTAGTTTTGTGCCCTGTCTTTACTGATGATGGCTTAGATGAGCATGAGCTCCAGCATGGGATCAGCAAACAGGCCATAAACCCATATACCGGCCCAAGAGCCCAGGCCCAAGAGCCCAGGCCCAAGAGCCCAGGCCCAAGAGCCCAGGCCCAAGAGCCCAGGCCCAAGAGCCCAGGCCCAAGACAAAGTACTCATCTTGAAGGGTGATTAGCCAAACGCATTCAGTCTATAACGGCACCAGAGTTATCTAGAACCTCGGCCCAAATAAACATTCACCACTCATTCCAAATATTCTCACCAACCACTCAAACACCTTCACAGCCGTGTCATGTTACTGGTTTATTTTCATTGTTGGGAACATGCATAGACAGCCCAAGGAGGTGATGCAGACAGGCTCACGGCATCTCGAGGCATAAGCCTCTTTACTCAACACGCTGGACAAAGCGGGCATGCAGATGTTCACAGATGCCAACTCTCCTCCAGCTGTCCGATGCCTTCAACAAGCGACAGCAGCATTAGGTGTGGATACAGCAGGCGGTTTATTCTTCACTGTGAAAGAGAGAAAAAGGACAAGCAAAGAATCAAAGCACACTCGAGTAACCAGCATGTTCCGTTTAACCCACCTAGCGGTCTCCACCGTCTTGAAACAGCTCGCCGCTGCTTGCCGTAATAACCAGCGGTCCCAAAACAACACTTTGAGCCAGTCCTTGGAATTCTGCAGCCAGGAAACATCAAGTCACCAAAAGCACACTCACACGAGCACAGCAGCACCCAACACGGTCAGGACGTGTACTATACCAGAGCGCAGGCCCCGCTTAATCCGCTGCCTGCAGCTGTAATCACAGCAGCCGCACAGGTCGCTCCTGGAAGGGTCATCTAGAAGCTCCCATCTGCCGGTGGAAAAGGCAGATCATGGAGCGAAAACATGGAACACCGTCCGACAGGGACGCAAACGCGGATCCATACTTACCCTCCGAGCTCCGTGTTGTAATTGCAGGCCTTCTTTTCTTCATTCATGTCCTCAGGGTCCCACACCGCCAGTTTACAGTGGAGGTACACCTGGGAGTAAACAGGAGAACCCATAGGGAACCACAGAACCTTACCACTCAGAAGGGTGCTCTGTTTACAGTGGTGGTGAGATCGTTTTCTGATGGCCTTGGCCTGAAACTGGTATTTAAACTCCATTCATGGTGGAGGGATACATGCTGCAGGGCGCTGTGAGGTCAAATAGTCCCCCAAAGGAACTTGGTGTTTCCAGGTTTTCCAGATTTTCATCACCAACATTCCATACACACTCAGAAGACACGTGGAGGTTCACTGGTGGGTTAGATGGTCAGTAAAGTGTCTATATGTGTGTTCTAGATATGGAGAACCCTGGTTCCCATCACCACCACTGTACAGAACCTCTGAACCATCAACACATTTCTCTAGAAGGAAGAACCGGAACACTGTCACTTTATTCAGAAGTCTGATCAAGTTATTCTGGAATTCTGGCCAATTCCACCCCAAGATATTCCCAGTCCTGGTCCCGGGCAGTCTACCACCCAGCCAGGTTTAGCTCCAGCTTTAACCCCACACACCTGAGCCAGGTAATCCCGGCCCTGTAGGGGGCTCAGACTGGGTGGAGGTACGCTGGACCTGAACTCCTCAGGTTGATGGACCTCCAGGACAGACTGAGCACCCCTGCTACTGACCATAGGGGCACAAAGCCATCGCCACGGCGATCTACTCACTTCCTGTTCCAGTGCAAAACTGAAGGCTTGTAACTGAAGCAGAACCGAGGAGGAATGGTATCTTGGCAAGAACCTGGAGTACCCAACCTTACCGTCCACGAGACATCTAGGAGGAATCAACAACAGGGGAGACTGTTGGGGTCAGTGGTAACCGTGAGGACAGCTGTGCCGCACACCGGATCAGAACATACCCTTGGTTAGTGATGATGGGATACACCTGTGACTCTGGTTCTAGAGTCGGGCTGGTTGACGCCACGCATTCCTCCATGAAGAGCATCAGAGGCTGATGGGCCTGCTGCTCCACCGCTGCCCAAATGTGGATAAAGGAACCCAGAGGGACGGAATCGGAGAGGGTCGGGCCACTTAGGTCGTCTGATGGAGACACCGTGATCAGTACAGCGGTCGATGGATGCTCTAGTACCTTCATGTCTGTAGAACGTCCTCGATAGACACGTCAGTGCACATGTAATATACCGGAACATGACTGCAGATCCAGCTTGATCACTTTAGAACCTCCCCCAATTGTACCCTACTCCCACTGGTTCCACACCCTTGAAGAGGGTTCTTTAGTAAAGGCAGGGTTCTACATCATGACTGATTGATGCCATAAGAACCACTTATAGATCCCTACAGAACCATGTTAGAGTTTACAGCATTATGGTGCACTAATTTAAGGGTTCTTCTTAGAACCTTTACAAGATATGGAGGTTCTTTAAGCTTTAAAAAAAATATTTTTTGCAAAAAGCGTTCTCCAACAGGTTCTTTAGTGATGGATGGAAACTCAAAGAACCATCTAAACTGCCTAGTGGTTAACCTGTACGTGGTTCTTTAAAGAACCTCTTTCTCCCTAATTGGCACCAGAAATGTTCCACTGTAACAAGGGAATGCTTTTCTGCAGTGGTTCCATGTGCATGCATACATGGTGAAATGGTTCTTCAGATTGATGGAGAACGTGCAACATGTGGTTCTATAATCGCACCACAATGACTCTTCAAAACAGGCTGTACATGGTTCTTTAGAGGTTCTGTTTAGTGCCAGAAATGCAGAATTGTTACAGGTAAGAGAACCTTTAACTATATGGAACCTTGACATTTGATGTACATGTAGAACCATGAAGACTCAGACACTTGAATGTTGAAGTGCTTCAGTTCGTAGAACATGTATATGGTTCTGCATAACTCAAACTCCTTCTGGTTCTGATAACATGCTTGTACACCATATCCTGCACATTCTCCACCAATCTAAAGAACCTTTTCACCTGTTTAGCATGCAAGCGGTTCTGTGAGTGTTCCTAGTTCTATGTTCTTCACTAAAGAACATTTGGATAACCATCTTGAGTGTTGTAAAGAGTTACAAAAGGGTTCTCTTACTTGCAGTAATAGCAGAAACATTTCTGGTGCTATGTAGTGTTTTCAGACAGGTTCTAGATAGAACCCAATAATATTCTCCAGCAATATCAGAAACATATCTTGTGCTAACACATCATTTCCAGGAAGATCCCATATAGAACCATGTATTCTATCAGTCTTAGGAACCTTTTTACTGTTTAAGCATGCAGTAGTTCTTTGAGTGTTCCTGGTTCTACATAGAACAGTTATCCAAGAACCCTTGAACCTTCCACCATCTAAAGTGTAGCAGAACTTAAACAGTGGACGGTTCTCTTACTTGTAGCTATAGGAGAAACATTCACAGTACTATATACACACACAGCATTTAAGAAAGGTTCTAGATAAACCCAAATAAAACATTTTCTATTTATCCAAAGAACCTTTACACCACCCAAGCATGCAAGTGGTTCCTCCGGTTTTTCACAGTTCTATATAGAACCATTGTCTTTACTAAAGAACCCTTGGAGAACCACCTTTAAGTGCATGGTTCCATGTTGGACAGTAATGGGAACATCTAAAAGGAAGGTTCTCCGTTTGATTGACCAGCATGAACACCGAGACCCACGAGAGACTCACCGTTCAGGAGACCCATGTGGAAGACCAACCTTCCCTGACCTTCCAGAACACTGACCGCAGGCCTGTCGGCGGCTTTGACCCACTCGGACCTGAAATTCACATCACAGTGATTGGGTTACAACCGGAACCCCTGAACGGGCCTGGAAAACCTGAATGGGCCTGGAAAACCAGAACCCCTGAACGGGCCTGGAAAACCAGAACCCCTGAACGGGCCTGGAAAACCAGAACCCCTGAACGGGCCTGGAAAGCCGGTACCTTTCAGCATCACACTGAACGGGAGAGGTGAAGGCAGCAGGACTCGGCTTCGGCAGCGGCCTGAAGGACAGCTCGTTTTCATAGACCAGCTTATTCCGGACTCTCTAACCGGGAAAGAGGCACTTCCTTAGGATCACCAAGCATCATCCCGGCTTCACACAACCTGCAGCACCACCTACCTTTTGTCTGAAGCGACATTCCATAAGGCTGTAGTGGAACAGGGCTTCCCCTCCTCCGTCAGCTCTCGGCTCGAACGCAGAAGGAAGGCAGCTGCCCAGGAGAAGTCTGGATGGCATCTTGGCCAGGTCTTTGTTGACCCTCCATGTAACCATGACAGAATCATCTGTGCATTTCACCTGAATGTCTGGACATCAAAGGAAGAACACCTTAACCTCCAGAGCTCACCAACATCAGAAGGACGAGCCTGGGAAGAGGTTAGAGACGCCAGCACTGGTACTACCTTCGTAGGACGACGTCGACACTGACGCCGCCGCAGCTGCTACCAGAAGAAGACACAGCCTCGGGAAAGGCATGTTGGGTTAGCTCGACCAGAGTACGTGTCCGTCAATACAGAGGCCTGGAGTGGGCCTCCCTCAGGGCAGCTGATATAACTTCACTCCCCTCCAGCCAATCAGCCAGAGAACAAGCCACACCTGGAAGGGGAGGACCAGGGTGAACTGGTGGGATCCTGGTGGTGGCAGCTGTCAGGGTGCGAAACTTCCAGCTCTGCTAACACGCGCCATAGCCGATCCTGATCTGAGCCAGCTTGGGAAGCTTTCTTGACAAGGCCTTAAAAGGGAATTCCTTCCTATTTATTCCCAAGAGGTCAGTGTTTATGTCCTATCCGTAACGCCCAGTGAACCTACACGTGAACGAATGTTGATGACTGTATGGAACGTCTGGGATCTACTTTGGGAATGTTGGGGTTGAGTTCAGGCTGCAGGTAAATCCCGTGATCAGATTTTGCACCATTAGGAGTCTGGCGTGTTGGGTTAGCAAACACGGCGGCCCGACGCCATACTGAGAGACAGACTTCTGTATGTGTAGCTCAATAAATATTATATCCTCCTTCCCAACACCATTCCCAATCCCACACCTCCTTCTGGGAGCAGCTGTTCCACTGTTGATAAGTGTAATATACTGGTCACCAGTCGGACCAGTGTGTGTGGTATGCTGGTCACCAGTAAAACCGGATCTCTGTAAGTGTAAACAGATGCTGGGGTATTTTAGTGAAGTGCTGTATAGGGGTTTATATAGATGCTGTAATGTTATTTATCTGTATATTGTTGTTTATTGATGTGAAAACCTGTTTTAAATGTTTAGTGATTATTTTAGACACGTGTTTGTAAATATATACTGTAAGGAACCACGAAAGGTCCAGTCAGTCCAGTTCCAGCGGTAGACGCTGGGGGTTGTGGCCGCTGCTCTCCAGCAGGTGGCGCCGTGGCGCCGCTGTGGCTATTGCATGGCAGTAGAAGAAGAAGCCGCTCGGCACTTTCACCCTGTGGCTGTACTGTTGTTCCTCTCCGGTTCTCCGGTTTAAGAGTCTGGTTTGGGTTAGGACGCCCCTCCTAGGCTGGTTATTAACACCGCTGTGTTGTTAGCTGTGAACGTACAGCCGCCAGAATGCTGATTAAGGTGAAGGTAAGAGATTAGCCGTTTCTCTAACTGCTAGCATTAGCTAACGCCGGTTTATGCTAAGATAGCATATTATACAGGTTTTGGTGGATTATTTAAATGTACACCGATATCATTCGGGATTATTAGGAGGTTCTGACCCGGTCACTTCACTCGAAGCTGTACCTGCAGTCTGCCTTTCAGTCGAACTTCCCGGTCCACCTTAAATGGCCCAGCAGTACCACTCGGTACATTGTGGCCCATGTACCGCTGACTGAATGGAACTGGTGCATCAGTTAAGGTGGAACGGAACCTAGGCCGAATAGAACCTCGTCTGTTTCGTCTTCTGTGAACTCTAATGGAGGGATAGTGCCCAGATGAATAGAGCTACTCGTCTGCGTCTAAAGGAGAGGTCCACCGAATTCTGCACTCCGGGATCTTTCAGCATGCGGTGGTCTGATGCGAAATTGTATTTGTATGGAGGGGAAGCCCACCGAATGATCAAAATTCACATGTAATTAATTAATAGAAACAGATGGACTACAGCCTGTACCTGTACAACTACAGAGGGAACCTGTATGGTCAGTGGAGCTGATAACATGGGCAGTGGGTGTAGATACAAGGAGGCGGGTGTAGGCTGTGTAGAGCAGTATGAGTCTGCATCCATATAGTGCATTAAATGTCCAGTAGGGTGCTGGGGGTTCCCCCCTGAGTGGAGCGTCGCCTTTAGAACTCTGAGAACACTCGTGGCGTGCCGTCTGCAGGCCCTACAGACCTACGTACAGGGCTGGTTGGTTAGCCCTCTCCATGGGCTCAGGGTTCTAAGGGTTCACCATAGGCAACACCTCCCACTTCGGACTTCACCTGACTGCAGATGTTCATACTCACTCATAGCTGTGTATGTACAGACTCTCACACCTCCTCGGCTCCTTATTTCTCTTCTAGCTTTATTCCCCCTAAATGCCCTGTATCTCCACCCACTGTCCGTACAGGACACTCTGTAGGTGTACAGGTCCAGACTGTAGTCCATCTGATTCTCTGTGTACTGTATTACCCTGTTCTTCAGTGGACAGGACCCCCACAGGACCACCACAGAGGCTTGTGGCTCAGGAATCCTAATTCTTACAGTGTTGTCTTTGTTGTAGACCCTCACAGGCAAAGAAATCGAGATCGACATCGAGCCCACGGATAAGGTATGCCTGCTGACTGCGTCTCCCAGTACCTGCTTTCCCAGCACAGGAATCTTCTTTTAATGAAGTTTGTTTTTAATCCAGGTCGAGAGGATCAAGGAGCGAGTTGAGGAGAAGGAGGGAATTCCTCCACAGCAGCAGCGGCTGATCTACAGCGGGAAACAGATGTAAGCTTAACGCTGTACCGTTCTCGACTAACCCTGACCTTACAGAGGTGCTCAGAAGTATCTGGTGTGACCCGTGTGTGCAGCAGCATGTTTCGGGTAACTGTTGATCCATCCTGCACGTCAGTGTGGAGGAATTTCATCCCGTTCCTCCGTACGGAACGTCTCCAACTCTGGGATTAAGGTCGGGACATCGACTTGGCCGTTCTGTTCTCTGGTGGAACATCCTGTGATCTTAGGGTCGGGTCGTCAACCTGCTGCCTGACCCACCTTCTACTGAGGTCCAGCTCACAGACAGATGTCCTGATGTTCCTCTGTTGGAATGTTCTGGTGTAATCCAGATTCAGTGATGGTGAACCGTCCCCCAAACCACGATACTACCACCACCATGTTTCACAGATGGCATACGGTTCTTATGTTGAACCTACATAGCGGTTCTCATTTAAACCAGAACGCCGTTCCGGTAGCCCTTCTGGCTCGTCCATGTGCTCTTTATCAGACAGCAGACAGCAGCCGTGTTCTTTTAGGAGAGGGGTGAGGTTCTCCTCACAGCCCTGACATGTTCACCATTGCTGTTCAGTGTTCTCCTGATGATGGACTTAGGAACAGTAACATTAGCCACAGGGGCCTTTAGGTGGTTAGAAGTTCTCCTGGGTTCCTTTGTGACCTCACAGAGTATTACACGCCTTGCTCTTGGAGTGGTCTTTGTTGGTGGTCCGCCCCTGGGGAGGGTGTCCCCAGTTGTACCTGGTCCAACCCTAACCCTTTAGAGATGGTTCTGTTACCTGCTCCGCCCTGATGAGCATCTGCAGCATCTCCTCTGTTGGTGCCATAATGCACCTCCACAGTCGTGTGTGGGGAAAGTCAGACTTTGATGGATCCCTGTTCAGCAGGAGAACCACTCGGACCTGATCATCCCACGGGCTGAACCGCCTGACTCTACTTTCACCTTCGGCGTACCTGCTGATCCTAAAGGTCACACCATTACCCCCACAGATCTGACACACTGGATCACTTACCTGCTCCAATAAACGAGCAGGTCTACTTTTTGGCCTCACTGGTTTAACCAGGTTCTTGTTATCTTCGGTTAGAACCGTGTGTGTAAACCCGATGACGTTTCGGGCCGTGCTCTCTAAAGGGTTCCGCTCGGTTTGCCTGTCTTGCTAACTTTTAGCATTCTGTCTTTTAGGAACGACGAGAAAACCGCATCGGATTACAAGATCCAGGGAGGATCTGTACTACATCTGGTCCTGGCGCTCAGAGGAGGCGGGATAACCTACTGACCCGAAAGCTCCTCGGTGCTGACGGAGCGGCTGTCCGGCTTGGGCTCTTCGCAGAACTGATTATGGCTACGTACGACGGCAGCGTGTGATTCTGTGGTATATGCAGAACCGGGTCTAGGTTAACCGTTTGTTTAGAAGTCTGAAAAGCAGGTGGAGCTACACCTCGAGCCACATTCCTACACACCATCCCGCCAAATCATCCGGGCTCCTCCAACCATCAGCTCCGGCGAAGTGGAGGCGCGAGCACAGCCCGGACCTGCCCACTTCAGCGCTTTACGTTCCAGAGCATGCTGCAGACGGTGTTTATTTTTTTAGTGAATTAAAGGAATTAGCTTCGTGGCTCATGTTGGGGTCCGTGTCTTTATCTTTGATCTTTTACAGGAATTCCGGATCTGAAGGCATTAAATTCCAGCCTGCTTTCATTTGAAATACGGTTTATTTTAAAAACAAGACGAGGCGATAAAACCAAGTCAGTCCACACCAGGTACGAGTGATGATTCAGTAGAGAGCAGTAGAAGTTCACAGTCACACACAAACCCGGAATGCAGGACGGTTCGGATGAGCACGGAGGAAGGCATGTTAATTCCAAGAGAATTCCACTGATATTTCTCCAGAACTGGTACACTGGAGAGGAACATACGGACTCTGGTTTCTTCACAGTGGTGGTGATTACTGCACCGTCGGTGAACCTGCTGGCTGTCTGGCTTCTTATAGGTGTGATTTAAACACGACGGTGATTCTGAAGAGGAGCCGAGTTATCCGGGGAGTTGTTTTGGCCTACAAGGCACTTGAGGAATAAATTTTAGGCCAGAAGCCTTTCTCAAAGCTACACCGAAACAGCATCTCAGACGTCAGGCAGCGTATTCATAACCATCTCATGTAGGAACGGTAGGGAGCTTTTAGAGGGGACGTCTGGTTACCTTCACCACCACTGTCTAGAAACCTGCCTACACTCAACCATCTCACACCAAACCACTCCAAGGCCTTGTTCAGACTGACGGGTCAAATCTGATTTCTGGCATATCCAGATTAAATCCAGATTGGTTTCTAAACGTCTGAACAGCAAATTGGATCCAGACCACATTTGAGGTCGGAATTCCAATCTGACGTTTACAGACGTGTCTCAGACTGGAAACACAAATCCGTCTTTCCTGTCACTCGTAACATAAACAATGTCAAATCCAGAGTGACGGAAGCGTTGGGACTGGCTGCATGGTTATCGACGTCTACGTCTAATGCAGGTAGGTTGGGGATGTCTGGACCCACAAATCCGATCTGACCACGTCACAATAACTGCGGACAGTCATCTCAAGAGATCTGATACGATTTGCCTGAACAAGATCTTGGAGGTGGGCGTCTGGTTCCGTTCCCCACCACTGTGACCGATTCCAAATTCCGAACACCCTAACCCCTTAACAATGCCGGAATTCTGAAATATCAGTGGCGTTCCCATTAACAGGGTAAGGCATTCAGAAAGGACTGAGGTTGGAATTCATTCAGCATTACTGTAACATCAGAGAGCTCCACCAGCAGAGGGTCAGCGCAGCGTCTGGGCAGTCGCGGTCTCACCCACACCTCTGCTGGGTGGTTCATTAACACCTCCACACGTAGAGGTTTGATCGAGACCGTGTTGGTGGTGTTGATGAAATAGCAGCAGCTGTTACACTGATGGAGCACGGTAGTGTCTGTGTTCGGAGAAGGTGGATCACCGTTCCCCGCAGGTAGAGGAGGAAACACTGAGCACAGGTCTCTGGTTCTGGCAGCAGTGCGGCAAAATGATACACAGGGCCTCGGAATACTGACTCTGGATGGGAATGATAATCATCATCTAAGGGATAGCTGCACCCAGAGGGAGAATAGGCTCTGTTGTATAAAGGCCTGGATGTGTCAGGTACCAGCCAACTTCAAACTCACCGGACACAACACGAGTCCCCTTGTGTGTTTAAGGTGGTAACTTGATGTAAGATGATTAGTAAGATGGCGCTGCACGAGGGTGATGGGGCTATAAACCCCCGCCGGGGGTGAGTGATGGGATCCATAGATTAGGAGGAGGTGCTACAGTGCAGGGAGTGTCTCGTTCCATGTGTGGGAAATGGCTCCAGAGCAGATGTTAATGATTGGCTAAAAGGAGGGACTGCATGTGGGCGTGGCCAAAGACCATAGTGTGAAGGAAGTAGCTGGATCTGCAGGTGTGTGGAAGCGTACGGTCATACGGGTCTACCAGCAGTGGATCCCAGTCTACAGGGAATTCTCCTCGGAACTGTGCCAGGGAAGGCATCCACCACATCTGGACCACCTGACCAGTTCTTAGATGGAGAGTGTCTGAACACTGACGTGGCTACACCCAGAACCTTGTCCAGTCAATGCCCGATCCAGTCCCAGCTGTTACTGGTGCTGGGGGAGGGAGTACACACTGTTAGGTACGAGTCAGTCACAGGGCACAGGGGTCCGTTACAGGACAGATATGCACACTCTCACACCTAGGGACAATTCAGGACCCTCTCGCTGTGAGGAGACCACCTTGCCCCCACTTCCTATGAGTACATACTTTAAATTCAGCTCAGTATTTCTGAATATTACCTTCATATTTTGGCACAGTGCTGCGAGAACCAGAGAAGGAAATCATAGACAGGCTCTTTCTCCGGTACCTGATGGGAACGGGCTTCCAGACCACTGCCTGTAGTACGTGTCCTCGCTCCTCCTCTTCATTTCTCCGCTTACAGTGATAGAAAAGCATACTACAAAACGGTAGGACACCAAACTCGCATTAGAAGTAAAGAATCGTGACTCCCTCCGCTGAGTAATGCATCAGTGCCTCAACCTGCAGCAGCTCTCAGTTCCCGGCCGGGCTGGGAAAGGAGTCGATCTGGACCATGTCCTGGCAGAGCGTGCCCTGGCTGGAGTAGGACACCCGAACCCGCATCTTCAGGCTTGCCTGCAGAGGAGGACGGGTAAATCAAGCAGGCTGTAGAACTGCATAGAATACAGAGCCCACAGTACGGAAGGCGGACCAGTGATGGCTAACCTTGCTGGGGTTGTTGAGTAGAACGGTCTGGGTCACGGCACCACGGCCTTCTGCTGGAACCACGTCTCCACTTGGAGCCTTCATCTGAAGCTGAACACTCTGCAGAAGAACCCAGTGAGGAGAACCGTCAACATCTTAAAAGTTTGGAGGTTCCCCAAGCAGGGCTTTAACCACCTGCGCCACCGTGATGTACATTTCTGGACCTCCACTTTCCCCACCTTTGGTACGGCTGCTTGCAGGGTGAAGCCCGTGATGTCATTCTGAGAGGAGTTGGAGGCGGTGAAGGTGACGGTGATGCTCGTTTCCGTCTGTCTGTCGCACTGAAGTTTCAGACTCACTCCTCCCTTCTCATATACCGTCACACTGGGAGCTGAAACACAGACAGATATAACCAAGGTGGGGGTGAGGAATACGGTATCCCGTATTAGCCCCACAGGACGCTGCCCCACAGGACGCTGCCCCACAGGACGCTGCCCCACAGGACGCTGCCCCACAGGACGCTGCCCCACAGGACGCTCCCCCACAGGACGCTCCCCCACAGGACGCTGCCCCACAGGATGCCGCCCCACCGGACGCGCCCCACAGGACGCTCCCCCACAGGACGCCGCCCCACAGGATGCCGCCCCACAGGACGCTGCCCCACAGGACACTGTTGGCTGGATAGTTCTGGTTGTTGGACGATTCTAAGTCCAGCAGTGACACTGAGGTTTCCAGCAGCACTGCTGTGTCTGATCCACTCACACCAGCACCACCCACACTAACACACCACCACCACGTCAGTGTCACTGCAGTACGGTAACGATGCACACTACTGTCCCACAATGCATCTGGAAACGGACGTGCAGCGTTAAAGCACCGCCTCCGCTAGTTTGATCTCTTTCTGTGAAGTGACCATTTCAGAGATTTAAGATTTTATCTACTGTAGGCCAGCACAAGACCTGCCAGGTACCTGTTCAAACATCGGGACTCATCTACAGTTAATAAGCGGGTCTGCTGCCCGCACCGTTTCGGAAGCCCATCCCCGGTTCTTTTGGCTGTTATTGGCAAAATAACTCAAATAAAACTGGATGGTTAGATTTTCCCTTTACCAGGAGTGGGCTCCAGTCCTCCCAGCAGGTCCAGCAGGTTCTCCTGTACGCTCATACTGGTGGAATTGGGTGCAGTGCTGACTGGTTGATCGAGGCTGGTCTGCAGAGCCGTGTTAGTGTCACCCAGCAGGTCCAAAAGATCACACACCTAGGAACAAGAGGGGGGGATGAACACAGCTGCCCACCGAGACCGGCTGTAAAACGAGTCTGCTGATTTCAGTCACCTGGTTTGAAGGTTCCTGGACCAGAACTCCTTCCTTTGGTTTTGGCTGGCTGAACTCTCTGGTGATCTCTCCGTTCGGATCTCCGTTAGCATGACCAGGAGAATTCTTATCCATGATGGGCATCCTCTCCAACACGGCTGCCCTGTCCAGAGGATTCACAGGCAGTGGCTTTACGGAATGTGGGCATTAAACTGGGAATTCTAAAGCATCCTACAGACACATGACCTGGAAGTTATGAATTATTGAAAAGGTGTGTGTGTGTGTGTGTGTGTGTGTGTGTGTGTGTGTGTGTGTGTGTGTGGGGTGGGGGTGGGGGGGGTTATTGAGTGGTGTGGGGGGAGTATTAGTGGGTACCCTGGAGGTCTGTGAAAGCTCCATTAGTAGTGAACACATTCTGAATGTGTTCACAGACTGGCCCACTCTGTGCGCGGACTGGGTATGTATACTGCAGTTTCCCATGCTGTTCCTTTTTTTGGGAATGTTTAGGAATGTTTAGGAATACTTAGGAATGTTTAGGAATGTGTACGTATTTAACTCAGTTACTGACGGTAGGTTAAGACGGAATGAGGTACCTCATGTGGTCGTACTTCTTGAAGAGAGCGTTGTACTCTACTGCCCTCTGCTGGAGTTCCACATCAATGCAGCTGCCATAGATGCTGACCACGCTCCGGATTCGGCTTGTTGGGAAAGGGAGAGAGAACGGGAGTTAGGTCAGGTCTTTCCGCCCCTCTGACGTTCACGCGGATGTAATATGGATATGACGCGCAGGTTGCTGGTACTTACTCCACATTGTTTGTGATGCGGGTACTCAGCTTCATAATGGCGGTCAGAGCGAATCCTCGGGATGCTGAGGACGACATGTGGGACTGCAGGACAGTTTCCAAAGCATCTAGGACATCGTCCTCCGTTACCTACAGAGGAGAGAAACGAAAGTCCAAAAGGGAAAGTCCAATAAAATTAGCGACACTGCAGGGAGGACAACACTACACTATAGGTCTAAAGCTGTGGTAGCCAGAGGTGCTAGCGTTATGTGGAAGCTAAAAGCTAATCATGTGACCAGCTCTGTGGGCTGCACTCGAGTCAATACAGTGTCTCCTCAATACCAACATCCAGCTTCACGTCTGACACAGAGTCCGCTTCTTTTCATTTACATGATTCTTGTTTGTTCCACCTTAAACGGTGTAGCAGTTACACACTAGCACCTCAGGCAGCCCATCAACCTTTTGTTTAAATCATTCCGTTAGAGCAGGATGTAGGACGCGGCCTACATCCTGCTCTACAATGCGGAGGCGTGGCTAAAATAAGGCCCCGCCCACACACTGGGTTTTGGTGGTGATAATGCTCCACACTGATTTTCAGACTTTGGGACTCGTTTACTTGAACACCGGGATCTAACTGCTCACCATGTGGTCATGAGGGACAGGGATGCAGCTCACTTGCAGCTCTAAAACGCAGGGGGTGTGGTTAAAATTAGGCTCCACCCTCAGACTGTTGGTTGTTTTGGTAAACTCTTACCTGGGAGATGTCTGTGATCAGGGCTCTGTAGAGCTTGTGGACGGTGTAGGCGTATAGGGGATACGGGAAGTTTAGTCTAATTCAGCTGAAACTGTGGACAGTAAACATCAATCACTGCAGTTCTGCTTTTCACTTTCGGTTTCTCGACCTGCCAGATCACCTGATCAGACCGCAGGGAGGACAACACTACACAGCTATAGGTCTAAAGCTGTGGTAGCCAGAGGTGCTAGTGTTATGTGGAAGCTAAGAGCTAATCATGTGACCAGCTCTGTGGGCTGCACCCGAGTCAATAGTGTCTCCTTAATACCAACATCCAGCTTCACGTATGACACAGAGTCCGCTTCTTTCCATTTACATGATTCTTGTTTGTTCCACCTTAAACGGTGTAGCGGTTACTCACTAGCACCTCAGGCAGCCCATCAACCTTTTGTTTAAATCATTCCGTTCCACCTTAAATGGTTCAGCAGTTACATTCTGGCCTCTCGGACAACCTGTCAACCCTTACGTCAGGCTGCACCTCAGGCTAGCTTCTTATTAGAATTTCCAGTTCCACCTTAAATAACACAGCAGTCACATTCAGGGACCTCAGGCAACCTGTCAACCTTCATGTTTGAATTTCCAGTCCACCTTTAGTGGTGCAAAGGTTACATTCTGGCATCTCATGATACCTGTCCAGCTACCTGTTATAATTTTCCCATTCCACCTTAAATGGTACAGCAGGGGACTCGTCACGCTTCTCATTCAAATCTTCCAGTTCCACCTTAAATGGTGCAGCAGTTACCTTTAGACTCTTCAGGCGCCATTTAAAGTGGACCAGGGAAATCTGAGTGAGGCTGGTGAATGAGAAGTCGACCTCAGCCTCGTTTTCTTTCCCGACCTGGATCAACACAATGCACGACCGCCAACCAAACCTTTCCCAAAAGACGGATCAGTACCGAGTGCCCGTGTCCAAACTGCCGACGTGGGAGCTGTGCGGTTCTTTGGCCGTTTAGGATTAGAGATGTTTAGTCCGAGCTGCTTTGTGTTTTCTGTACCTGCATAGGCTCGATCTCGTCACAGTCCCCCTTCAGCAGCAGGTCCCCGTACTCCCCTATACACCAGCAGGCCACCTGGACCAGGGACTGCTGCAGGAACACAGAGACAGAGGTCACACACTCCTACACCCGTCCCCGTCAGGGCGTAGGCCACAGGGGTCATGTCAACACAGCACACGATTCAATCACCACCAAACATTACAGCACCTGTAGTGATAGACAAACCACACCGTCACATAGATAAACGAAAACCTGTCACAACCGCAGCAGTGAGGTCCTGGGCGTGGCTAAAACGATGCCCCACCCACATACATTTCAGCACGCTGAATTTCTGACACATTAACATCAACGCTGGGTAATAACGGCTTACCATTCGGCTGTGAGAAACAGGGACGCGGCATACATCCTGCTCTAAAATGTGGAGGCGTGGCTAAAAATTAGGCCCCACCCACATACTAAAACTCAGATTTTTGGTGGTGACAACTGCTAATGTTCCACACTGAATTTCAGACGTAGGGACACTGACATCCCAACACTGGGATCTAACTGCTCACCATGTGGTCTTGAGGGACAGGGATGCTGCTCCCTTGCTGCAGCTTCCTTGCTACTCTACAATGCGGAGGCGTGGCTAAAATAAGGCCCCGCCCACACACTGGGTTTTGGTGGTGATAATGCTCCACACTGATTTTCAGACTTTGGGACTCGTTTACTTGAACACCGGGATCTAACTGCTCACCATGTGGTAATGAGGGACAGGGATGCAGCTCACTTGCTGCTCTAAAATGCAGGAGGCGTGGCTAAAATAAGGCCCCGCCCACACACTGGGTTTTGGTGGTGATAATGCTCCACACTGATTTTCAGACTTTGGGACTCGTTTACTTGAACACCGGGATCTAACTGCTCACCATGTGGTGATGAGGGACAGGGATGCAGCTCACATGCTGCTCTAAAACGCAGGGGGTGTGGTTAAAATTAGGCTCCACCCTCAGACTAAAACTGTGTTTTGGTAAACTCTTACCTGGGAGATGTCTGTGATCAGGGCTCTGTAGAGCTTGTGGACGGTGTAGCAGTGCAGTTCAGACGCCACGCTGATGAGCTGAATCAGGTTAGGCACGGTCTCGTCTCTCACGTCGCCCCCTGCCTGAGGGGCCAGGTATGACATTAGCAGACAACCAATCAGCTGCCCGTATCAGTGCGAGCGTGGAGTACAATCACACCTCCGCTGCTTTCCAGTCTCAGTGTGGCCAGGGTGTCTGGCTGTCGGACACGCCAATCAGCAACTCTGAATAAGCCCACCAGACTGAAAAAAATGAGTCCCCCTGTGACTGACCCGTACCCAACAGCATGTAACTCCACCAGTGCCATTAACAGCTGGGTCTGGATCGGGCATGGACTGGACAAGGTTCTGGATTGCTCAGTTGGTCCAGATTTGGTGGAGGCTTTCCCTGGCACAGTTCCGAGGAGAATTCCCTGTAGGCTGGGAGTGTATCCACTGCTGGTAGACCCGTATGACCGTACGCTTCCACACACCTGCAGATTCAGCTACTTCCTTCACACTATGGTCTTTGGCCACGCCCACATGCAGTCCCTCCTTTTAGCCAATCATTAACATCTGCTCTGGAGCCATTTTCCACACATGGAACGAGACATTCCCTGCACTGTACTACCTCTTCCCAATCTATGGATCCCGTCACTCACTCCCCACAGGGAGTTATAGCTCCATCATCCTCGTGCAGCGCCACCTGCAGGAGCCTGAAGTTACTACCACATGGGGACTCATTGTCTGGTGAGCTTATACTCAGAGGTCCACACACTTATTCCAGGTACTCTGGATTTAGTCACAGGTTATCAGATTAATGTCCTCATGTAATCAGCACTGTGCACACACTGGAGTGGAAGTGGGCGGGGGCATGACATGCTGGCACTGAACCGGGACCCGGTGTAAAGTCTGCATGTGTCCGCTCTGGGAGCGGTACTGTGTGGGTATTTACCGTGATGAGGACATGCAGGATGGTGTCAATGTGCCAGCGCTGAGAGGGAGCATACCTGACAGAGACACAGAGAGAGCAGTTCTGCCTCCGGGGCACACACATGGGCACAGGCCACCATGCTGAACACATGCATTCTCTAAGCAGCTTCATTCGGGAATTCCTGCATTGATTATACTGTGTTAGGGTGCAATCGCAGAGCATTCCGAGTGGTCTGAATGCCACATCATCAACACCGCATGAACATGTGTAGGTTCACTGGTGGTTTAGATAGAGTATCTGTCTGTGTGTTATAGACATGGAGAACCCTAGTTCCCACCACTACCACTGGAAGGAACATCTGAACCGTAGTCACCACTCGGAATCACTGTAACCGGTGGAATTCCCCTTTAAGCTGGAGACAGGCCCGTTCAGATGTGCTGCGAGGCGTACAGTGAGCGGTCAGTGCAGACGATCTGAAGAGGCTGATAAGAAGCCGGAGGAGCTCCGGTGAACTGAGGGAATACCTTTCAGCGGCGTTGAAGATGCCGGATGTGGCATGGGATCGAAGTTCTGGGGGACAGGTAGTGAGGAAGAGGAGGAGCTCCTTCATCATAGAGCGGATGTTCGCTGCGGAGACCAACGCCAGCGACAGCTCTAGTGCACGACTGGAGGAGAAGCCCAGGAGAAAGTGTTACGTCAAAATTAACTCAACTCAATCAAGGCTACAAACAAGGACAGCTCTGTAACGATGCATAAGGCAGGGCAGCCAATCAGAACACAGCTCATTTACATACAGTCACATGCTGAAGTCTGCACACTACTAGTATCATCCAGCGTGATGAGACTGGACTTATTAGTTTAGATGCTATTTACTGTGATGCTAGCTTGGTCCTGCGTAGCCCTAGCTCTTAGCTCGTAGCGCGGGAACACGGCTCTCGCTCCTGGCGCGGGAACACGGCTCTCGCTCTTAGCGCGGACCACATCCCATATCCCAGCACGTCCCCTACTCCCGCATTACACCCGCACAACCCCTACTCCCGCACGACCCCTACTCCCGCACGACCCCTACTCCCGCACGACCCCTACTCCCGCACAGTGTTTTTTCGACTGTGGGTTATTATAGCGGCTCGGCTGCGCTGGAGCGTGTACCACACCGTCCCTGCAGGCTGTAATTTACTGTCTGAATAAAATCTGCCATATTCTCCGTGCAGCTTCAGGTGGTTCCCTGAATTATTAGAGTTATGAACACTTAATAGTGCACAGCTTCCCAAAGGCATGTACAGCAGAATTCCGGAGTGTTCCATACCGGACACAATAAAACATAAGATATTAAAATTCAGTTTTAATATTAAAGACTCTGTTTTATATCCCTGATATGTTTCAGTCAGCAAACGATCCGTAGCTGTCCGGTAAACTGTGGAAGTGTGTATGTGCGTATGGTTAAGGTACTTTAAACTAAAAGGCTGGGAAATTCCAGAGCTTATTCCGTCATTACCGCTTCACTGAGGCGTCCTGGTCCTTCAGGCAGTCCACGATGGTGCCCCTGTGCCTCTGCACTGCGGTGTGATCCGTCTGGACTATCTTCTGGAGTGATGTCATGGATATGTACCTGCGGCACACATGAGGAGAGCCAGTGGGAGACGGAAAACAAGTCCAATTCTACCTCATCAGTCATTCCCTACAGCGTGGTGAGGGTTTATACTCGTGTTGGGTCGTCTGTGTCGCTCTGCAGTTACACCATCAGAACACTAGATGGCGATGGGGTTTCTGTGCAGACGAAGGCGGGTGAAACTGAGCAGACAGAGTTGGAGATAAAAGCTGTTGAACTACAGTTACTCCTACTTGCTTTCCATGTTGGTACAGTCTGTGGTACGTCCAGCTGAACCTAAAAATGGCGGTGGGGGGAAACGCAAAGACGGATTGGCGGCACAACCAAACGGACCAATCACAGCTGTTGTGGTCTAACCAGAGTTCACTCAGCGGTCACCCCTACGGCAGGGCTCTGGTATGGATATGGAACTTGTGTTACAGGCGTCTAATGTCAGAGTTTAATCCACTACAGATACTAGATTAAAAGGATCATATACACCTGCGTTAGCTTAGTGCTCACATACTATAGGAAATCCCATAGAGGGGCTAGCAGGACATAGCATTCCCATACAGGTGGAGTGTGACTTAAGGTCAGAGTTCACCACTGTTCCTAGGAGATAAACATGAATGCCTGCAGCTGACTGAACATGTGCACCCCAGGGAGCTGGTCTCGGGACCAGAGCGTTGCTGGTTCGATTCCCTGAACTGACTGGACACTACTGAACACAACTGCACCCCGGGCTCTTGCCCTTAGTATGGGTGTGTGTGTGGAGGTGTTCCACCTTACTGGTGGGTCAAATGCAAAAGACGCATAGGGCAAGCACAAATGGGGAAATGGTCCTAGATAGAGAGTGATGAATTATTCCCAGAATTCCGGGAACGTCACCCAGTTGTACTTCCGCTGTTTCAATAGACTACACAAACGGCTGAACATTCCCAATGGTCCCTATCAAAACAAACATGACTCCACCCAAACGGGATCTAACTGCTCACCATGTGACCCTAAGGAACAGGGATACAGCACAGGGAGATCCATCGCGGTGATCCGTGGTAATCAGACATACCATACAGATGCGGCAGGCGGAGACTAAGCCGGAATATTCCTTTAAGGCAGGAGCGACGAGGTCACCGCTCGTCCTGGAATGGCACCCGAAAGGCTTCAGCTGCTGAAAGCAGATAGGCCTGCTAAGCCTGATTGCTCCTGCACAACGCCTGAGGCTGACCCACATGGGCTGATAAACATCAGCGGGTAATCAGATCCCTGGGTGCTGACGAGGCCGAGGCTCTGGGACGGCAGATCCAGCCTGTGTGTGCCCACAGGGTACCCTCTAGATCTGTACCGGACCAGACCTGCTGTGGCCTTGTAGATATAACCTCTCTGAGCTCGGTGTGAACGAACAGATGGAGAGAAAGAGAGATACAGAGCTACTGGGACCACCTGACCACATTAGTTCAAGAGGTGGAGTTACAGGACCTGAAAGAAAACACTTCAGTGTTCAGATCTTATTCAGTAGGACTATATTCTGGCCCAGTTACATGTTTAGGTTTCTGAGTCAGGGAAGCCCCACTAACCATAACACAGAGTTTTCGTCTGTAGGCGGAGCCCTAATATAACCACACCCCCAGAATTGTAGAACAGGAAGTGAGACTGCATGCCTGTCCCTGATGGTCACATGGTGCTGCAGTTAGATGGCAGTGTTTAGATGCTCATGGGGAACATTAAGAACTGACTCACAGAAACAGAGATCTAACGTTATGGGGCTTTGAAGTCAGATATGATGACTCCAGGTGTGTACAGATGTTACAGATGTACAGGTGTGTCAGCTAGTCGGTCCTGGCTAGCACTTTTCAGTTCTGCTCAAAATGAGCTAAAGTCGTCACCACTGAAATACAGAGTTTTAGCCTGTGGGTGGAGCCTTTTTATAGCCACTCCCCTGCATGTTACAGCAGGAAGTGAGCTGCATCCCTGTCCCTCATGACCACATGGTGAGCAGTAGATCCCAGTGTGTTGGAGCAAATGTGTTCCAAAGTCTGAAAATGAGCGTGGAACATTAAGAACCATCAAGAGTTTCTGGACATGTTAGTGTTTTAATAAAAAAGACTGTGTGTATTTTAACTATTTAAACCGGTGTGTGCTAGCCCTGTACTGGCTGGCACGGTTAAGTTCTGCTCAAAATGAGCTAAACCTGCCACCCCCGCCCCGAAACAGTCAGCTGGTATAGTTTGGGCAGTGTTATGACTGTTCCGGTGAAGTGTTTCATTATTAGTTTTAATATAATAAACATGAGTAGAATACAGACATACTCAAAGCTACAGGAGTTTAGTCCAAACTGAAATCAGCTTTATCATCCCTGATCTAAGATGATGATAATTCATTGGGTTTGGAATGTTTTATTAGATTATATTTGCTTATAATGATATTTAATAAAGTATAAACACAGGAAGAGCTATTTCTGTCCAAAACAAACACCTATGTTTTGCCGAATGTAAAAAGCTGTTTGTTTTAAATTGTATTTATTTTATTATGTTCGTCTGTAAACATATACCACACACATTTCTATGTTCAGTGTACATACCAAAATAACCAAAATGGATTGTGGTGAAATTAGGGAAAGCTGAAAACGTCAGTGTGTAATATTTCTCATTCTCGTTCCTCAGATTATTATAAGAATATTATATGATTATTTACCATATTTTCATCTTTCAATTTCAGATAAATATGTCCCTTTCAAGACATAAAGAGGTCACTTTGAATATTTAATAAAATTACCTGCTACCAGAGCATCACAATTTTACAAGCTTCACTGACCTTACACAATCTTCAAAGTCTGAACGGTTAAACACGCGGCACAGACTCAGGACGTTCCCCTCCGAGTGTACGGAGTTTACCGTTGTAGAGAGATGTTCTGGCCCGTTCGTGTTGGTGTTATATAGCTGCTTATTTTAAGGCTGTATTTAAATGAAATGTGTTTATATATATTCACTTGTTCTATTACAGGAGAATCATGTACTGATCTTCTACTGATCAGTGATCAAACAGAATGACTCACCTGATATTCCTGTCGTTGTTTAGAAGAAACCTGCCCAAAATATTCACAGCAAGAACCTGCCAGGAAACACAGCGACACCGAGCGTTACCGGGATGTGGTTCCGTTTGTCCCCTGCTAATGTTCTGGTTGTTCTGGATCACAAATCCATCTTAAACCAGCTCATGAGTCCGGACACGTCTAATAAGCTCCCGGGGCAAGAAGCGAGCTCCCGGGGCAAGAAGCAAGCCCCCTCTGTGACATTCTGGGGGTTCTTTGGTTGAGGTGACGGTAGATCTGAACCACAGTGTATACACCGAGCTGCTAGAGAACCAGGTTTTCCCTATAGCTCATCATCTTCCCGAGGAACACAAAATTCCTACATGGACATTTGGGAGCATTTACACATCTGGATCTGCAGAATTCCAAGATCTGAACCCTTTTCGAAATCTACCTGGAACAGCCAGTTAAATGCCAGGGAAGGCATCCACCAAATCTGGTCCAGTTCTTTGATGTGAGAGTGTCTGAACACTGATGTGGCTACATCCAGAACCTCGTCCGGTCCAGGTCCAATCCAGTCCCAGCTTGTACTGGTGCTGGTGTTAAGACACCGTCAGGGACGGATCAGCCCAGGGGGCTCCCTGTTTCTGTCCTGATAATGACCCGGACCCCGTGTTAAACACGACCAGCATATCCGGATCATGTTCTACTGTTCCAGCAGTTGGTTCAGTGCTACGTTACTGAACACGCTGATTAGCCATCAGTTAACATGCTGTATTAAGATCGCGTCACTGTCAACATCACCCTGCCCTCAACATTAAACCCTCCTCCTCCGTTAGCTGTGCGTGTCGTGTGCGTACCCTGAGTCCGCTCTCGGATTTGATGTCCATGATGGTGAGCACCGTTTCATACAGCACGGCACTGCCCGCAGTCTTACTGCTGTCCGTGTTGGTGGCCACCTGCACAACAAAACACACAGTAACCCTTAACACCCGAGTCCACTACTGTCCTAACACAACCCGGTATGTCTGTTACAGGAGAGGATCATTTACATTTCTCCATAAAGGGATCAGATATCCAAACGGTTTTCCCTCCCTCTCATCCGTCTACTCCATGAGCTGATCATTCCTGATGGATAACACTGAGGGGCTACCAGCGCATGACATTTCTCCGGAGTGATCACATCGGGACCCCCAGAGCAGCTAGAGTCATCTGAGCATCAGCTCCACCGTGGGTCTCCTGCCCTGTGTCTCCAGTTCATCACCCGGCATCAGTACGGCGTCTACACTGACCAGCGTCTGGCTCTGATCAGGAACTCCATCTATGGGTCGGCTCCACCTGTGCAGTTACTCCGTCCTGGACTAATCAGACTGGATCTAATCAGACTGGATCTAATAGATGATCTAAGCTCCTCCTCCTGTTAGTTCGGTCTACCTGTTTTTGGTAAATAGAAGCTCATTCCTCACGTGATGCCTGCAACATGTTCCAAAAAAGGTGGGGCAGGTCCATGTTCACCAGTGTTCCATCCTCTGCCTATAAACAGCTCTTCCCGATCATGTGTGGACTGAAGAGACTGATTGATCTGGATATTCCCATTCCTCTGTTATACCAGTCCTCAGTGGTGTAACCATATGGGGCCTCTGTTGTTGTATTTTGATCTTAGTAAGACCCACATGTTCAGTGGGAGACAGTTCTGGACTTCGGGCAGGTCAGTCCAGCACCTGGACTCTCTGCTTCCACAGAGCGTTTGTAGGTGTTGGTCATGTTGTAACAATCATGGAGTCTAGAACCAGCACACGTTCTCCAGAATGGGTTTAGTGTTAAAGGAGCCTGTGAGATGTGCAGGTCACCCACTAATACCCCCTACACCCACCATGATGGATGCTGGATGTAGCACTTTACACTGGTAACAGTCTGGATGGTCCTCTTCTTCGCTGTCCTGGAGACACGGGGTCCATCATCTCCATACACAATCTGGAAGGTGGACTCATCAGACCACAGCACACTCTTCCCCTGACCATCAGTCCAGTTCAGATCAGCTGGAGAGGTTTTGCATTCCCTGTATGGTTTAATGATGTCATGCGCCATAGAGGTAACATCAAGCACTGTGTCACCAGCGCCAGCCCAGGGTTAGAGTTAGGATTAGGATTAGGGTGTGTGGGTAAGGATGTGTGGAGCCGTACTGTACCTGGGCCAGAAGGTCATTCATGGCATCACTTGCTGCATCGTTATTCCGACCGAGAATCCTCAACAACCTGAGAATACGAACCTAGGGAAGAAAAGCACACGGTGTCACCAGAGTCCCAAATGACCCGAAATGACCGGTCAGCGTTTGAGCTCGCTCCAGACCGACCTGCAGGAAGGGGTCACTGATGCCAGCTACGTTGTGCTCTGGTGAATAACCTGACATGACCAAGCCTTTCAGGATCTGGACCAGCTCTGGAACAGCCTGAGAGGGAGGAGTGAAAGACACAACGTCAAAACGGCAGGTCCTCTGGTGGACCCCCAGCACCTGCAAAGGGATCTAGGTAAAAGTCCAGCCTTCTGAATGAGAAGTAGAACGTGATATCGGTTTAATGATGAAACCAGACGAATTTGATGTTTATGGCGCATGTGGTTGTTAATCCGTGATGTGATTGATTAGGATGTGCGCTGGCAGGGATCTGCAGCAGGGCTGCTTCTGCTGATACGCACATCAGGATATGGCTTACTGTAATATATGCAATATGAGCTCCCGGGATAAAAACCGAGCCCCCCTGTGTGTTTAAGGTGGTAGTACCCTCAGGCTCCTGCAGAGGGCGCTGCACAAGGAAGATGGAGCTATAAATGCCTGTGGAGTGTGAGTGACGGGATCCATAGATTGGGAAGAGGTGGTACGGTGCAGGGAGTGTCTCGTTCCATGTGTGGAAAATGGCTCCAGAGCAGATGTTAAGGATTGGCTAAAAGGAGGGACTGCATGTGGGCGTGGCCAAAGACCATAGTGTGAAGGAAGTAGCTGAATCTGCAGGTGTGTGGAAGCGTACGGTCATACGGGTCTACCAGCAGTGGATACAATCCCAGTCTACAGGGAATTCTCCTCGGAGCTGTACCAGGGAAGGCATCCACCAAATCTGGACCTCCTGACCCGTTCTTTGATGTGAGAGTGTCTAAACACTGATGTGGCTACATCCAGAACCTCGTCCAGTCTATGCCGAATCCAGTCCCAGCTGTTACTGGTGCTGGTGGAGGTGTTACACGGTGTTAGGTACGGGTCAGGTGAAGGGGACCCGGTTTTTATCTGGTGGGATTATTATTACATAATCTATTATGTATTACACAGTGAGGGTCTACTTCACAGCATGTCAGGTTTGTCCCTTGTACATTACCTTACGAAACTGAGGAAGGTTATCAGGGTTGCGTTCACAGAGCTCTGTGATCAAAACCACGGCGCCATGCAAAACACCTGCAGACAGACAGCAGCACTTACACAGGTGACACACAGCCTTGCCTTCCTAAAATAGCACTGACGGGAAAACGAGGAGCATCAGCTGGAGCTAAAGACCAGGATCCATCCACAGAAACATCCCAACCCAGCTAACAAACGGTGTCTTAGAGGAGCTCCACCTCCTCTAAGGATTAACATGGAGTTCTCACAGCCCTGGAAGACCCACCAAAACTGCCCCCCTCAGATAAACAGCACTCCTGTCTTTTATAGAGAGGAGGACATCAAGCTCCACACTTCTCCAGTTCGATTGACCCTTATGACCAACTACATGTGATATTCACCGTGTCCACTCCTGACCTCCATTACAGCTTCCATTCTTCTCAGGAGACTCACTTTGAGGAACTGAGGAGACACACCTCCAGAGTTTAGTCTTAGGAGCTGGTTCAGCATCTCCTGCTTCTTCTCACCATCCAGATAACCCCAAACCCTTTCAGTGGTGTTGAAGTTCTGGACTCCGAGATGGTCAGTCCACTGTTCTGAGAACACCAGCAGCTTCTGTGTTGGATGTGTGCGTCTCCTTTTCTCAGTGAGGAGCTTTGTGAACAGCTACACCTCCTTTCAAACCTCCATAGTGTTGAGGTGTCTTCTAACAGTGAACTGGATCTACACAAAAATCACCTGGTAGATGCCGGAGTGGAGCTTGACATTCTCCTCTCTCTCTCAGAGATAGAAATGCTGTTTATCTGATGGGACAGTGTTGGTGGTTCTACTAGGTATTCCAGGTGGTTGTTAGGTGTCCCATTTTCCTTTATACCACATACTTTCCTTAGATTTTCAATTTGTTTATGCAAGAATGAGTAACTTGTGCCTAATGCCAGTTTTGAGTGGATATGGATTACACTAAAGGCTCTCTCTGACTTTTAAACTGTTGCTAGCTGTATGTTGCTAGCATATAACCACATATCCTTCCCGGTGGGAAAAGTGATTCCTGTTAATGTTCCCATACAATACCAACAACAGTGCGACCCAGAGATTACTGCAGATGAAGAGTTGGAGAATGAGAAGAAAAGACTAACCGTGGTTCTTTTCAGACAGCAGGGAGCGTGCGGAAGGAGTGAAGAGCTCGCCAAGCTCAGGAACCTTCCTCACGATATGGACCGCACACAAGGCTGCCTAGAAGATCAATGTCAGTGATGTAGTCATTCACTTATAGCCAACATGCTCAACACAGAGCCAAGTGTATCTCACTACGCATGTCTTAATTGGTGTCCACTGCGTGCACCGCCTTTTTAATAGGGCGGGGTTTATGTACACATTGCTGCTGATTGGGTAACACCTTTGGCACCACCCATCACACCAGAGAACAATATCATAAAGCCTACTACACACCGTTTCAATGAACAGTGGATGGTATAGTGTGGTGGATAACAGCTCTGTACCTCTTCCCTCGCTCTAGACGGGGGTTCGAGGACCTACTGGGGCAAGCACCCTACTGCTACCTGCCCGAGGTACTGCAACGCAATACAGCAAACACAAAGAACCTGCCATTAACTTAAACACAGGGGTTCTATATAGAACTATAAGCACCCTACGTAGAACCATCTGCAAGCCTCATCGCTTGTCTCCATGGTGAACCAGTTCTTTAGACTGATGATGGCGAACGTGCTGCACATAGTTCTATACAGAACCTCTTTGAAAACGGAGAACATCAGCGACGCAGCGTAAAGAAAACTTCCACTGGCTACACATACACCGGCGGGGACGCTCGACCAGGGGACGAACCTTCTTCTTGATGTAGGAATTGGAGGCTTTGAGGAGGCGCTCGATCTCGGGTGCCAGGTCTCGACACATCTCCGCGGAGCCCATGCAGGCCAGCGTGCACAGGGCCAGGGACTGGATGTACTGACTGTTGTGAGAGAGGTCACTGCAGAGAGCAGACAGGAACACAGGCGCTGTGAGCGGAGGAGTTACATTCTGGGGCCCATAAACTTTCAGCTCCACCTTAAACGGCTCAGTAGTTATGATCTGGTGCCCATGAGGTTTCTGTTCCACCTTAAACAGTGCAGTAGTTATATTCTGGTAACGCTAAACGTGAGGGCAGATTAAATGTGCCAGTAAACTTCAGCCTTGTCAGCCCTATCGTTAGCCTAGCGCTAACACACTACCTTCACAACAGAAGTCAGCAGTAGGCCCAGCTCTAACAGCCACAGTTCAGCACTGACACAGACAGACAGACACACAGACAGACACACACACAGACACAGACAGAGAAAGACAGACAGACACAGACACATACAGACACACACACACACACACACAGACAGAGAAAGACAGACAGACAGACACACAGACAGACAGACACACAGACAGACACACAGACACACACACACACAGACAGACACACAGACACACAGACAGACACACAGACAGACACACAGACACACAGACAGACACACAGACACACA
>JAMWET010000750.1:0-36622 GCA_024036415.1 Prochilodus magdalenae
GGGGCTCTAAACAAAATGCTTGAGAGAATAATTGAGCAAGCCCCAGCAATTGGACGGGTTCTAGCCGCTGACCGACGTGCTATCTCGTGCACAGACACACTGACCTGGCAGGACCTTGATGTGCTGGGAAGCAATGAACAAGGCTCTCAAGCCAGTTGGCAGAATTCACAGATATTTGGTCCAGGAGAGAATTATGTCACCATATCCTCTTCTTTTGCCAACACTTCTCCTTCTAGCAAAGCGACACACTGAGTGAATCGGAAGGAGACGTAACACTAACGAAAGACATCAATGTGTGGGATTTTTCGAACCGAACTTGAGTCGAAATACGAATGCGCCTCAACCAAAAGATTGATGCGCATCGCAACCTTCCTGGGACCCCCCGATTTCGTGGAGAAAAACGCTTAGTCTGAAGATGAGTTGCAGGAAACAAAAAAACTGGCAATACACACTGAAATAGGTCGAAATGGTCAAAAATGGAGCTGGCACAAGGGCCATACAAGGCGAGTCTACCAGGACATGAGGACGAACCCACTAGTAAAGAAGAAAACATTGGTCAGCTATTTGTCCAAAGGAAAATCATCTCGAGTCGCCTTTAACTGAAGAGGGGGGGGGCCGGCGACGCTACTGCCGAATTGACCGCATATGAACAGGAAACCAAAACTATTGATGGAGATGAAGATCCGTTTGGCATGGTGGCGAAACGAACAATAAACGCCTGCCCCATAATGGCAAGAATCGCCCACGCAAATACTGTGTGTGTGTGTGCAACAAGCACCCCATCGGAGCGTGTAGTTCAGCGCAGACTGGACAATGTTGTTCTAAGCCCCTCGCGACTCTCATTCTTAAACCAGACAAGGTTAAACATGCTTGTCTTCATCGCAAAAGAATGCATAAGTCCGCTAGTATAGAACAGTGAAAATTTTTTTTTAGCTTTTTTTTTTTTTTAGCTTTTAGCCTGTGTACTTTTTTTGCACTATACTCATAGTGGATTTTTTGTGATAATAGCCACGCCAGCTGTAAAACTATTTGTGGTGGTTTATTTTCTGTTTGTTTAAAACGCACTGTTAAGAAAATTAATACCTCTACACTTAATTTAGTTTATTCAGTGTTCACAAGATGCCAAGTTTTCCAGGCACGTAATTTTGAAGTATATGAATCACTGCTGTAAATCAGAATAAAATAATTTCTCAAGAATTCTTGTCTGTTTCCCACTGAAATTTAAATTACTGTAGTCACGCATGCAAAAAATGCTTTTTCAGCCCGAGGAGTTTTCATCCCCAAATCCGGTCCACTTTTCCATGGTGGAGGAATGTTTGAATAAAATGCAGCAGCTAGCTCGTACACATGCTTTTTATTTGCGTATAAGAAAAACAAGTTTGCGCGCACTGGGCTCGGCTATGGTCGGGCTGGACTTGCTGGTTTTTAAAATGCTTTAAAGATAAAGCTGGCAATATTCTGGCTGTTAAGGCGGTGCTTGAGAGTTAGTACAACTTTAGCGTCTGTTAAAATTATTTTTCCCGATCCAACCGGCCTAAACTCGAGATTGACATGAGCGGCGCGGCCATCGGGAATCTTCCCGAATCTCCCGATTAGGCCACTCCAGGCCTGATTAAACGAAAGATCATCCCGCCAGTGCGGATGATGAGGTGCATTTCTCCGCTATATTTTAAAAGAGCTCATTTGGAAAAACAGATAGTTATGTTTAAATATTAGCACCCCTCTGTTTTTGCGAAGGAAGGCTAAATATAATTTTATTCTTAATTTAAACCTCACCCTTGTGCATTTTGTCTGTTTTTTAAAGCCCTGCGTAGTCCACTTGAATCTGTAAAAAACTGTAAAAAAAAACTATTATTATTATTATTATTATTATTATTATTATTATTATACTATATTATTGTTTTTTTTCCTGTATTAAGATTCACTGTTATCCTTTGCTGTTCAGCTGCAGCAGCACCACTTAAAACCGGCCGTATAAGGTCACATGGGTTTTTTTGTTTACAACATACTATTATCGTTGGGGGAGGAAAAATCGGGGCGACATAATTTTGGTGACGATTATCGTGTCTCTGAATTTACATTATCGCCCAACCCTATCAAATACTGTGTGAGCTGCAACCTCAAGTGCAGGTTTGGTCCTTCACAGATGCCAGATTGGTTCCTATAACAGTGACATGCTTTTTTCATTTTTGGATGAACTCTACCAACAACTTTTGCCATATTTAAAAAGTGAAACATGTTGAAGAAACATTATGACATTTTTGATTACACTGGTCCAATCTACCCATTCTCACCATTCCCCATTTCTTAGCACACTTGTTTACATACCTCCAATAATGCTTGTCCCTTTCCTCCTTCCCTACTCGTCCTTATCCCTAACCCCACTGTCTTAATTTTTTTTTAACAATGACTGTATGTGGACGATTTTTTTATCATCCACCATAATAACCAAAATTTCCCTCCTTGCATCCAATTTATTCTGTCTTCCTCTACATTGCCGTCTGACGACTTCACTGGTTGTTTAACGACATCCAAGATTTGTTCTGTCACCAGTTTTTGTGTTGTCAATTTACAATATCATATGTAATTTTGACCTACCACCTGTTTGCAACAATTCTGACTGCCCGTTCAGGATTCGCCACTACCCCCTTCATTTTTTTTTTTTTTACATTTGTTTTTTGCAGGTGTTATTTACTTTATCTCCTCGTTGAACCTATCCTGCTTTTCTTATTTTCTTCATATACTTACTTGTACTGAACCATTTTTTTGTGCTGTGTTGGTAACTATTTCTTTTTTATCGATAAAAACTTTTTTATTATTGTTGTAAATTTTTAGTTTTTGTTTATTTAAGAATATTTTGCCTTTTGTAACATTATATTAACTATCGTTCATCAAAACATTTTAACCCAACCCTATATTTCTATTTCTTTATTTACCTTTTAATAATCTTGTTCTCAAATCTTTCTATTTTATCTTGTTTGTATGTTTTATCACACCCTTTATATCTGTGTCATAGAAACAACTATAGACCACTGGCAGTGAAAACTCTTCCCCTCTGTGAGCGCAGAACTCACAGATAATCCTCTACTGCCATCTAGTGGAGAATATTGTGTACTGCACTGATCACAGCACTTTCTATAAGAGCTGAACTTTAATGTGTGTAATACTGAAAAGTTTAATGATTGTTAATAAAAGGCATAAAATTATACTAAAAGTATATTGTGTTTATTAAATTCTTCATAATTAACTAATAAATTGCATTTGGTAAATAATTAGCTTGTTCTGTATTAGTTGTGATCATCCTTACACAAGGTGATACTCCATATAGCAGAATAATTAAACCGCAGCATTTTCAGCTCAAATAAATAAAATAACTGAGAATAAGTTTTGTTTTATATTTACTCAGAGCTAAACTAGTTTTCTGAGTTTCTGTATTCTACCCTGCACTGTGTATGTGTGTGTGTGTGTGTGTGTGTGTGTGTGTGTGTGTGTGTGTGTGTGTGTGTGATGGTTATCAGTGCAGGTGCAGCATTGGTGCTGTATTACGCTGGAGTGTTTCCTCTCTGAAGTCAGTCTCCTGTATGTTGGTGTGTTTCTCCCCACACTGCTGTGAGCGTCTCTCCTCACACACACTCCTCTAGAGACGGAGGTGGAGTTCTGTTCATCAGCGCTGACGCTCTTTCGATATATATGGAGGGAGAGAAAATGCCTCCTCTGATTTGTCACTGAAAATGTTTGATGGTTTCCTCTTCTCTTTCTAATAAGGCAATAGTGAGTGTGATAGGCAGCTGTGGGGAGCCTCTCTCTCTCCCCCCTCCTCTCTGTCTCTGTCTCTCTCTCTCTCTCTCTCTCCCTCTCTCTCTCAGTATGTTCAGTCTCTCTGGGGTAGAGGAGGTGAAGCTTCTTCTGCTGCTAAGTTGAACGGACTGTGTGCAGGTCAGAGGGAGATGGACAGCTGTGTGGTTCTCATTCTTCTCTCCTCCACAATCACTCTCTCCACAGCTGGTAAGTACACTCTCAGTATTATCACAATGATCACAAAAAAAATAAACCCTGTATTCTCTCTCTTTCTCTCCTCTCTCTCTCCACTCTCTCTCTCTCTCTCCACAGTTCTCTCTGTAAGTACTCTCTCTTTCTGTCTCACAATGATAAAAAATAAATCTACCCTGTATTCTCTCTCTCTCTCTCTCTCTCTCTCTCTCTCTCTCTCTCTCTCTCTCTCTCTCTCTCTCTCTCTCTCTCTCTCTCTCTCTCTCTCTCTCTCTCTCTCTCTCTCTAACACGTTTCTACACACACATAGTTTTTGTTCACATAACCAGTTGTGGATGTATCCGTGTGACTGAGGAGGCTGAATGTATATTTTACTTATATGTAACAGATTCCTGTGTCTGTGTTAAACAGCAGGCTATTAAATTATTTACTGACTCTCTCTCTCTCTCTCTCTCTCTCTCTCTCTCTCTCTCTCTCTCTCTCGTACAGACAGTTTGAGGTTGGTGGATGGTGGTAGTCGCTGTGCTGGGAGAGTGGAGGTTCTTTATGATGACCAGTGGGGAACAGTGTGTGATGATTACTGGGATATGAGAGATGCTGCAGTGGTGTGTAGAGAGCTGGGCTGTGGAGAGGCTGTAGCTGCACTGACTAATGCTCACTTTGGACCAGGATCAGGACAAATCTGGGTGGATAATGCAGACTGCAGTGGATCAGAATCTTCATTAAAGAACTGTTTATCGGATGAATGGGGGAATCATAACTGTAATAAGGATGAAGATGCTGGAGTCATCTGTTCAGGAAATCTTCTTTCTGATGCCATTGGTAATAACTTTGAGTTGTGGCTTGTTGTGATTGTGATCGTTGCTACACCATCACAGAATTAGGATGTTTAATATATATGATATCTGATGTGATATATGTGATGACAAAAAAAATATTCATCCTCCCTCCTTCCTTTGTGCAGACAATGTGAGGCTGATGGATGGTGGCAGTCGCTGTGGTGGGAGAGTGGAGGTTCTGTATAACGGAACCTGGGGAACAGTGTGTGGTGATTACTGGGATATGAGAGATGCTGCAGTGGTGTGTAGAGAGCTGGGCTGTGGAGAGGCTGTAGATGCACTGAGTGATGCACACTTTGGACCAGGATCAGGACCAATCTGCATAAACAATGTGGACTGTAGTGGATCAGAGTCTACACTGAAGAACTGCAGATCAGCAGGATTGGGAAAACATGCATGTAATCATACTAAAGATGCAGGAGTCATCTGCTCTGGTAGGTTTTTGCATAAATTAATTAAATTTCCCTATAAATTAAAAAAAATAAAAGTGTGGCTAAGAAAACAGGAAATATGTTGACATGTTAATGCGCTAGTATATAAAATATTAATATTTTTAATATGTTTATTACAGCATGATATATGATATAAGAAACTATGGTATTGTATGATCCCATTCTTCTATTAGACGTCAAGCTGGTTGGTGGTTCTCACTGCTCTGGGAGGGTGGGGGTTCTTCATGGAGAGACCTGGGGGACAGTGTGTGATGCTGACTTTGACCAGCAGGATGCAGAGGTTGTGTGTCGAGAGCTGGGCTGTGAGCTTCTTGTGGAGGTGCTGGGAGGAGCTGCTTTTGGCAGAGGGGAGGGTCAGGTGTGGTCAGAGGAGGTTCAGTGTAGAGGCAACGAATCTCAGATTCACTCCTGTCCAACATCATCTTCACTCAAACACAACTGCTCCCATGACAGTGATGTGGGACTGGTGTGTGCTGGTAAGGGGGACATCAACACAACTAGTCTCACATTCTCTGATTCATGTACTGCATGTCATGTTTAACATGTCTTCCCCCTTTCGTTACAGCCGGTGTGAAGTTAGTGGATGGTTGGGGTCGCTGTGCTGGGAGAGTGGAGGTCTATCATAGAGGACAGTGGGGAACAGTGTGTGGTTATAACTGGGATAAAAGTGATGCTGCAGTGGTGTGTAGAGAGCTGGGCTGTGGAGAGGCTGTAGATGCATTGAGTGATGCTCACTTTGGACCAGGATCAGGACCAATCTGGATGGATGAAGTGGACTGTAGTGGATCAGAGTCTACACTTAAAAACTGTACATCACGGGGATGGGGTAAACACAAGTGTGATCATGCTGTAGATGCTGGAGTCATCTGCTCAGGTAAGCTAATGTGCGTTATGTCTAATACTAAATGTTATTATTGTCATCAACTCATGCATATATTTAAGTTTGAAAAATGAATATTGTGCGTATGACATGATATATTGTAACTTGTCAGCTTAGAACTTAGCGCTGTGCCTTTATGAAATTCAGGTGCAGCAAATTATGAAATTATAAAGCTCTAACTCCAGTCTAACTCTAGTATCTAGCTGGACTTTGGAGGCTGCTTTGGATCATATTTATTTTGTTTGTTTGTTTTAGAAAACACAAACAAATAAACACATTATTTACTAGGATACATTTAATTTTACACACTGTGAAATGATCCTCCCTTTCTGTTTCCCATTGCATTGTGAAACAGTGTCCATCATTACAACTTTCAAAAATGTACTGGTTCTAAGTGTGCATTGCAGATTTCTCAGTATATTTAACTTTGACAGTCATAACTGTACTATATACTACATACTCAAAAAGTAGAATTGGCATTAAGTACACAATTAAGATGCACCTTTATTGTCAGAACCATAAAATCTACAGTCTCCCACTATCACCACTGAAATCTAATGTCCTAGTGAACATCATAGTTCACATCAGATGAATGTAGACTAGAGTGCACTGTGAGTCTTGTAAGTACTTACTGGACAAAACTTACCGGATTCTCCCCTTTGGTAAAACATCAGAAGCTCTGTAGGGTTAAAATACGGAGATTCTGGTGTTATTTCCTGCGGCTCATCTTACTGTAGAAACACTACACAGTGCAGTCATGGGACAAAATTAAATATGAAGCTTATATGTCCAATTTTGGAATATTGGCAGTTTTGTCTTCTCAGTAAATACACAGTCGATCAGAAGCTAAAGATAGCATTTCTTGAATGTTAGCTTTCTTGCTAAAGCTTGGCTAGCCAAAAAGTTAGCTTAAAAGACAAAGTTATGTATTTTTCTTAGGTGGTGGTAATGTCATGCTTGATCTTCACATGCTCCATATTGCTATTCTTCTTTTACTATTTTCACCCATGACACAATCCTCAAATCCAAACATCACTATTTTTGCCGCTTCCTGCCGGGTTTAATGTTTCAACAAACTATCCCTAAAAATGTATATATTTAATAAAATTTATTGAGTCATCTGTCTCAAGTCTAAGTCAAGTCTCAAGTCATGAATATCATCAAAGAGTCAGTATCAATATTAGTCAGGCAAGTCTCAAGTCCTTAAACTTATGACCTTAGTTTGACTTGAATCAAGTCATGTGACTAGAGTAACCCAGTCACATGCTGCTAGTTAACTGCTGCTAGTGACATTCTATACACAGTAACATGGTGAGACTTATATACTGTATGGGGAGAGGGCTACAATAGGACATTTCAAAACAAATATTACTTCCACATTAAAATCCCTTTGGACAGAATTATCCTCAACCTGGTTGGCGAATATTAAAAAGTCACTATAAGCAGTTGCTAATGCTAGCCTCATATTATAAAGCATCTAACTCTAAGTCCGAGCCACCATGTTACTCCCTATTAAGACGGGACCTGCACTAAAGCGAGGAGAGGTCCTGTAGTTGCTGTTAATACTGTTCATTTAAAAGCTGACTCACCACCACAGTTTCTAATTGTGTTCTTGCATAGTTCACATAACAGTGTTACCACCTTCGTGTGGCAGATAAAACACTCACCCCATAGGCTCAACTCACTCCACATGATAACTATACTTCACGCCACATGATAACTATATACATAAAACTAACTCTGATGCTTCTTGACATCTCTAGCAATACCTGGCCAGCACAGCATGTCTGTAGAGTTCTTTGTGTTTTGTGAGGCCATGGTGGCCCTGGGGGGCCTTATATAGTCAGGTCACCTCTTACTGTATGCTCTCTGGGATTACATTTTGATTGCCCTGTCTGAGTACTGCATTTGCTTCACCTGCGCTCTGCATAGTGTGCTTTTACACCTATAGGAACACTTCTAACAAACACTCGCCACCTTTTTCAAACCTAACTGAGAACAATCTTTCATTGTTCTTTCTCTGATCTGTTCGATAATTTACTTTTTCACCTGTACAGCTTCTCCAGAGTCTACCTATGCTTTCACTTCTTCCTGTCTCTTCCATCAGCTACCTCCACAGATCATCTACAACCACAAGTTTCTTTCCATTAAGATATTCTGCTACCGAGTTAAACCTCATCAACATGATGAGTAGGTACAGGCAGTGTACAGGAGCAGTGTTAAGTTCCGTTGAGCTGATAAAGGTCACTAATGGCTTGTGGTATGTTACTTGTCCTTTTCAAGACCTCAGAGATATTGATAAAATCATTCTGAGGCCCACATGCCAGCGAGACATCTCCTGCTCTGCATGGGATGGATTATCACAGGGGTAAACATGGAGGCATGCCATATTAAGAGACACTTCTTATCAGTCTTAATCTTTCTTAATATATTGTCCCTGGTAACCTTTATCTTCTTTCCCAGTACCATTGTAATCCGACACTTCCTTCTTGGTGCATTTATTCATTTAATGATGAGGGTATTAATGTAATGACAAAAGACAAAGAGGCCTTTGAAGCCTCATGCCTAGCAGTGTGATAAATGTGGTCAATCACAATCTACCAGTGCCCACTGACTGCATCTAAACAGGAGAACACTGTTCTACCTGTTAGTCTGGGAAGCAAGTCCTCCATGGTGGAAACGATGGATTATTCATGCTCAACATTCTCATTTTCACATTCACACAGATCTTAAAATTTCCATCCCTTTTCTATATGGGGACCATGGGTGCACACCATTTAGTGGATTCATTAGTTTTCAATCAAAACAATCAAAATCATACCTTTCTGTAAGCTTTGATGTCAGACTGTACTTCATCTCTAAGGGTTATCTTTACTAGATCACCTTTTAATATGCGTACATCATAAGACCCAGCTCGGTCGCTACTGTTTGGCTGAAAAGATTTTCCTAATTGGTTTCAAATACCACCACTATGAAGCAGCAGCAGTGACTGCTATTACCGCCTCTATGAAACATTATGGAAGTGTCCGCCCTGGAGTCTTGCCGTAGTGGCTCATCTTCTGCAAGGATGTCCCAGTAAGTGATCCCAAACAGCAGCAAAGTTCCCTATTCTCCTCCACTTTGTACCAGTGCATACCTCTTGTTTGTTCTAAGTGCATCCACATGTACTGCATATTCCTTTGCTGGTCTTTCTCTGCATGCTCGCCGTGTTGCTATCTGTAGTACTTTCTCTGTTATGTCAACCACGTGCTCAGAGTCACTAACTCACTCTGTTTTCTGAACTTTCTTCAGTTCAAAGTGCCTTGCCGTTTCTATTGCTGTGCATAGCGAGAGGTTTCTTTGCATCTCAGCTTCTGCGATAACTGGCACGAATACCAATCACTAGTAAATCTCACTTTTGATCCTCTTTCTGTGCTGCAGAGTAACAGTTTTCAACTAACTCATAAAGCTGCCTTACAAATGTTCACAGTCTTGCCTGGATTTTGTAATCTAGAGTAGAACTTCCCTTAACTGAAAGTCATGTTGTCTGCCAATGCTCCCATAGAGTAGATCAGAGAACATTTTTTTTAACATTTAGGGTTAGGGTTATGTTTTAGGACATTATGTGTGTTATATATATATATATATATATATATAAATAATGATTGATTGTCTGTTTGTTTGTTTGTTTCTTTCTTTCTTTCTTTCTTTACTATTAAGTGCAAATCAGGAAACACAATGTACATTTCCTAAAAAGTACATTTGGAAGTAGGATTATAGATAGACAGATGTAAATTTGCAATGCTTTGTTTATTTGTTGTTCTTCTTTTAGAAGTTAGACTGGTTGGTGGTTCTTGCTGCTCTGGGAGAGTGGAGGTTCTTCATGGAGAGACTTGGTACACAGTGTGTGATGCTGACTTTGACCAGCAGGATGCAGAGGTTGTGTGTCGAGAGCTGGGCTGTGGGCTTCCTGTGCAGGTGCTGGGAGGAGCTGCTTTTGGCAGAGGGGAGGGTCAGGTGTGGTCAGAGGAGGTTCAGTGTAGAGGCAACGAAGCTCAGATTCACTCCTGTCCAACATCATCTTCACTCAAACACAACTGCTCCCATGACAGTGATGTGGGACTGGTGTGTGCTGGTAAGGACTGTGCTGGTTTTCCTGATATTTTTCTGAATTATGTAATGAACTGGAAAAAAATTTAGACAATTATGTCAGTTCTGTTTTCTCTCTCCCTCTCTGCTGTACAGTCAGTGTGAGATTGGTGGATGGTGGGAGTCGGTGTGGTGGGAGAGTTGAGGTTCTTCATAGAGGACAGTGGGGAACAGTGTGTGGTGATTACTGGGATATGAGAGATGCTGCAGTGGTGTGTAGAGAGCTGGGCTGTGGAGAGGCTGTAGATGCACTGAGTAAAGCTCACTTTGGACCAGGACCAGGACAAATCTGGATGGATAATGTGGACTGTAGTGGATCAGAGTCTACACTGAAGGTCTGTAGATCAGAAGGATGGGGTAAACACAACTGTGATCATGGTAAAGATGCTGGAGTCATCTGTTCAGGTAAGCAGTAGTCAGTTCATCATGTCTATGAATGAATTGTATTATTATCATTACTATAACATGTGCACTTTATTAAAAATAAATGTTGAAAAATATTGCAGGTATTGTAAAGATGTATTAAAGATAAATTGATAACTATATATAATGAGGGTACATGTATTAACAGTACTTAGGAGGGTAATTTTTTAGTGGCAAAGAAAGTCTCAACTAATAATGACCTAATGTGAGATATTAGGATTTAACATAACGCATAAAGATTAACATTATTTTAGATGTTAGTAAGAATCTGTGCTCAGCACAGCCTTAAGTGAGAAAGGCGTATTGGTCACAGAATTGGAGAGGGCTGTGCTGTGATGCATTATGGTAGATCTCAGGTCTGTTTAATGAGTTTGAGCTTAGAGCCACTGTAACAGGAAGAGTGGCAGAGTATCTCAGTGCCATCCACATATTTGGGTAAGCTTCTTCATATGCAAGCAGGTCAACAGTTTAATGCTTGTCATGTTTTTAAAGGCAAATGAGGAAAATGATCATGGCTTAGCAACACTTCTTTTGACATGTTGGGGAAGCTTCTCTATCGAGCAAAGAGAGGGCTGTATCCTCTACAACATAATGAAACATGGTTTCCACATCACTATAGAGCTGGAGCCTTATAACTGAAGTGCATAACTGAGTGTTGCTCAACCAGTTTTATTTAAGTTCAGCCTCCACGTTCATCTTTTTTGGCTTCAGTTTAGATACTCTTACCCCCAAAATAGTCTTTCTGACTTGCTAACCCTGGTACTGTACTTCCTGGAGGCTTTGATCCTGCTTTCCCACCTTGCTTCCTCCCAGTTAAGGATATGATATGATAAACAATGGTAAAGAATGTAAAAGAGATTCAAGCAGTTACTCAAAAAAGGAGATGCAGGACATCCAGAAATCAGCAAGAGCAGCAGTTACACAGAACACTATCAGCAATGAACTGTTCTGAAACATCTCTACACTCTCTACACTCCAAAACTCCTCTCAAAAAGAAGCGCAGAGACGCACATCTAAAGATTTCACACAACCATTTAGACCATTCAGAATTCCTTTAGAATAATATCCTCTGGTCAGGCCAAACAAACCCAATAGCGTTTGACAATAACTCAGATTGTGTTTGGAGAAAGAAGGACTGTCTATAAGAACACGCTTTTCCACAAGTTCCACGATTTCTCCACAAATGGTCCTAAGGGTTTACAAGTCATCAAACATAAATGGACTTCTACACTGGTACAAATTAGAGGAGAATGTTTCATTGACCATAAAAAAGAGAAAATGGATCTTTCAACAAGACAGCAGCCTCCTGCACACCGCCAGTATAACTTCAATCTTATTTTATTTTTATTTAGAAAACTTGCTATTGGACCAGAGAATCAGAACTTTTGAATGTGGCTGCTGAAGGCTGTTAAAAGGCTAACTTGCTCAGGATTTAATGTGTCTCTGTGTGTTTGCGGCTTCATAGTGAGGCGCTGAACGCTGTGGGAGGAGAGCAGATTTCCTAAACTGGTATGATTTAGTTTTATAAAGTATCCACAATCTTCTTCTAATTAAACACACACAGGTCACAGAAAGTCCAAACTTACTGATGGTGTTCACCGGTGCTCTGGGAGAGTGGAGGTGCTTCATGGAGAGACCTGGTACACGGTGTGTGATACTGACTTTGACCAGCAGGATGCAGAGGTTGTGTGTCGAGAGCTGGGCTGTGGGCTTCCTGTGGAGGTGCTGGGAGGAGCTGCTTTTGGCAGAGGGGAGGGTCAGGTGTGGTCAGAGGAGCTTCAGTGTAGAGGCAACGAATCTCAGATTCACTCCTGTCCAACATCACCTTCACTCAAACACAACTGCTCCCATGACAGTGATGTGGGTCTGGCATGTGCTGGTAAAGTTTAATATTTGAAAGAGATTAAAATATTTATTCATATCTTACTGCTCCTCAGAATATGAGAATATAACTAAATTCCTTTCATCCGTCTTCATTCCTGTAATGTGACGTTGGTTTAGGTCACACAGGAGCTCGGCTAGTGAACGGCTCTGACTCCTGTTCTGGTCGAGTGGAGCTCCAGTACCTCAGTGAGTGGGGCACAGTGTGTGATGTAAGCTGGGATATGAGAGCTGCCAGTGTCCTCTGTGGTCAGCTGAAGTGTGGGAGTGCTGTGGCTGTGGTGGGGTCAGACTGGTTTGGGGAGGGGAGTGGCCGGATCTGGGCTGATGTGTTTGATTGTCAGGGGAACGAAACACACCTGTCAAAATGTCCCATTTCATCATGGAGTCGAGCTGCATGCTCTCATAGACAGGACGCTGGAGTCATCTGCAGTGGTGAGCCAAAAACTGATTACTGCATCTTAGAGTAATTCACATCATGTTAGGAAATGACTGTGAATGAGGTTTCTTCTTCAGGTTCCTCTCTGGCATTTAATGAGGGGCAAATGCGGTTGTCCGGAGGGATGGCATGTGAGGGGGAGGTGGAGGTGTACTTCATGCAGGACTGGAGGAGAGTTCTGCTGGACTCCTGGAGTGAATCTGTGGTCTCTGTGGTCTGCAGACAGCTGGCCTGTGGCTCTGTGTTCAGTTTCTCCATCACCACGCCATCCAGTACTGAACACAACCACACGTGTGTGTCGGGTTTCAACTGTTCTGGAAGTGAAGCTCATCTGGGGAACTGCAGCAGCGCACAAGTAGTCAACTGCAGCTCTGGAGAACAGCTCTCAATCACCTGCTCTGGTAACCAACTAATTCCCGTAATAGGAACAGGCAGACATAATTTCACTAAACAAAACTAATGTAATCTGTGTGTGTGTGTGTGTGTGTGTGTGTGTGTGTGTGTGTATATTTGTGTGTGTGTGTATATTTGTGTGTGTGTGTGTACGTATGTATGTGTGTGTGCGTGTGTATATATGTGTGTGTGTGTGTGTGTGTGTGTGTGTGTGTGTGTGTGTGTGTGTGTGTGCGTGTGTATATATGTGTGTGTGTGTGTGTGTGTGTGTGTGTGTGTGTGTGTGTAGGTAAGTTTAACTCAGCTCACAGCTCCATCAGGCTGGTTGGTTCTGGAGGAGACTGTGCAGGAAGGCTGGAGGTTTTCTACAATGGATCATGGGGGACAGTGTGTGATGACTTGTGGGATATTGAGGATGCGCAGGTGGTCTGCAGACAGCTGCAGTGTGGAGTGGCTCTCAGTGCCCTGGTACCAGTCAAGTTTGGACCTGGAACTGGACCCATATGGCTGAATGAGGTGGAGTGTGAGGGGAATGAGACGTCTCTGTGGAACTGCAGATTCCAGCTGTGTGGAGAGGATGAATGTGGACACAAGGATGATGTAGGAGTCGTGTGCTCAGGTAACGTGTTATAATTGATACTTTATTTTGTAATTTTTGCTCCTGTTTGTAACAATAACAAGGGTCTATAAAATGATAACTTGACAGGAGAGGACAGAAACATGCTTAACTGGCCCGCTACATTCATAAGCATCATCTGTAGTTCATTTAGGATTGGTTTAATATTTAAATTGATATATTGGTTTATATTTAGTGTAACTTTTTAAATCACGTTTTCATTAAAATAATATTATTTTATAAAATCTAGACATTAAACACTTTTGTTGTTTAGGCTTTTTCAACATCTGACTTGTTTCTGTGATGGTGTGTCTGTGTGTGTGGGTGCAGGAGCATTTTGTTGTTTTGTTGACTGATTTTGTAAAATTTCTGAAAAATCCCACCAACAAATTCCACACCCTTTCCATCCCACCTTCTCCAGTCGCTCCTGTAAAACCCACAAAACCACATGACTACATGTCGAAGTGTTAAAAAGTGCTTGGCCCCTATTCTGCATTCTGCAGCTCAGTAATAGCAGTGCATGCACTCTGACCCCGGTGTATTCCTGACAGGCTTGAAGGATATAAACTTTCTAGAGCTCTTAGATCCACATGCAAGTGAACTAGTAGCCCTTTGGTTTAGAAATGTTTCTCCTATTCTCAAACCCATAATCATCTAGTCCTCAGCATGTAGGTCTCTTTCTTTCTTTCTTTCTTTCTCTATAAAATACTAATTATTAGATCTTAATTTTATGATATGATTTTTTGATCTTCATCTTATTAATTTTCCTGAATTGGTAATGTAATTTCTGCTGCTTTTGTATATGAAATGCATTGTTAAAACACATGTACAGAACAGATATTGTATATTTCAGTAAATGGCACTGGGGTGTAACTAATGATTTATGGAAAAGGGGATCTAAAACTTTAGGACAGAATCCATGCTGGATGTAAACCACACCACTTCCTCCTGGAAGCATTCTTTAAATGGTGACCATAACAATAATATTTAAAAAAAAAATTAATGGGGACCAGCGCCATCTTAAACCGGGCTAGGGATGACCCTTAGAATGAACATTTCCTAATATATAATAAAAGACAAAATCATTACAAACATTAAGACTAAAGTTATATTTCTCCCACCAGAGTATAAAGAGATCAGACTCACTGAGGGCTGTGAGGGGAATCTGGAGGTGTTCTACAATGGGACCTGGGGTAACGTGTGTGTAAATGGGATGGACAAAGAAACAATTAGTTTGATCTGTCAGGAGCTGAACTGTGGAAGATCTGGCAGTGAGAGGAATACCAAAGCCAGAGTGGAATCAGCTCCTAACTGGCTGGATAATGTCAAATGTAGGACTCATGACTCCACTTTGTGGCACTGCCCATCTTCCCCCTGGAACCTGAACAGCTGTGATAATCGCAATGAGGTGGCTTACATTACTTGCTCAGGTAGGCAGCTTCGAGTGGATTCCTGTGCTGACATGAATGTAATGTTTAATAGTGTGTTTTTTTCTGGAGAATCTAAATATATAAACAGATTTATGTATAACAGTTTAAAAATATGAATTATGTATTTTCGACATATTTAAAGAAGAGGGAAGTGTTCTGCAGCGAAGTCATCTGAAATGCTCATCATATCTCCACCAGAGACAGTGCAAAAGTAAGCTCCTGGCAATTTATAAAGTAAATATTTTCTATATTTATTACAGCAAAAAAACACAAATAATTTCCACATGTTCATTAATGACCTTTGTATCACCATGTTCAACCAAAAATGAAATGGTAGTTTTGTAGCTCCTAATTGCCCTTAAAGTTACTCTGAGACTGTCCTGCATAGTCAGTGTTTCTGTTTCTCCTCATGTGTGCTGTGTGTGATGTAGATCACCTGCCTCTCAGGCTGAGTGGAGGAAATGGAAGCTGCTCTGGGAGGCTGGAGGTGTATCATAATGCTGAGTGGGGGTCTGTCTGTGATGATCTGTGGGACATCAGGGATGCTCAGGTGGTCTGCAGGCAGTTGGGCTGTGGGCCAGCACTAAGGGCTGACGAGGGGACTTTCTTTGGTGCTGGTAATAGGACTATCTGGTGGCTGAGCAGAGTGAGGTGTAGAGGGAATGAGATTCACCTGTGGGACTGTCCTCATTCCCTGAAGAATCATACTGACTGCTCCCACAGCCAGCATGCTGGAGTCACCTGCACAGGTGATATATCCAATTAATATATATTAATTAATAATAAATTAATTTAATTGTGTAATTATTATTTAATTGTTGTAAATAGGGTTACAAGTGGTAAATGCTTAATTGTGCCAATTCATTTTAAATATGTTTCTTTCCTGACTAATGCTTTCAGTTTTAACAGTGTGCACAGTGCAGCTGAAAGGCCCGTTAACCTGACTTCACTTTAGTTAGTGTTTGTTTTTACAGAGGTATCTGTGCCTTCACCCGTAATTACAACCACCACCTCCGTCACCACAGGTACGCTTTTCTCTTCATTTAATTTAATTACTAATTTATTCATTTTTTTTAATAGATGAACAACAAAACAAAGTTTTTTTTCTTTATTTAAAATTTTCAGTTGGTCAGACAGTGACGAGAACAACTGCTTCTCCACAAGCTTATCCAACCGCTGTTCCATCCATCTATCCAGTGTCTCTCCTGGTTCTGGGAGTGCTACTCTTCCTGACCTTAGTGCTTCTGGTTGTGCTGTTGTACCAGTACAGAGTTCTCAGGAGAGGTAGAGAGATTCAGAGATCATCTACAATCCACTTTCTGTACATTCTCTAAACATCATTAGTCCTTCAATCTGTCATCAGTCTTCTCTTCTACTGAACTGGCTCCATGTTCCTCTCTCTCTCCCTCACAGTGCTCTCTAAGAGGCGGCGTAAGGCTCTGACTGAGGCAGTCTATGAGGAGATCAACCACAGATACACCAAACAAAAAGGTGAGTGAAATAATTCATGTTCTATGTTCTAAATTATATTAACATGCATTAGACCCAACAGAGCACACTGCAGTGCATGCTCATTTACACAGCGGTCACAGCAATGCTTCATATTCTCAAGTGAACTTTTTGTTAGTGTTTCTCAGTGTTTTAATAATTAGACTAAATGAGTTATATGATAGTTTAGTGTATATTAGATGAAATGTACAGCAGAGTAGAGCTACTTCTGCTGATAAGCATCTGTTAAGCTGCACCATCCTGTAGAACTTCCATATTTGGACATACAAAGAAACCACACTGCTGCAGGTGTGCGTGGAGAGAGGGAGGTGGTAGGGCGAGAGGCAGAGAGTGGTAACAGTGACTATGTATGTGTGAATGTGTGTTTGTGTATGTGTGTGTGTGTATGTATGTGTGTGTGTGTGTGAATGTGTGTATGTCTGTGTGTGTATGTATGTGTGTGTGTGTGTGAATGTGTGTATGTCTGTGTGTGTATGTATGTACGGGTGTGTGTGTGAATGTGTTTGTGTATGCATGTGTATGTGTGTGTGTGAATGTGTGTTTGTGTATGTACGTGTGTGTGTGTATGCATTTGTGTGAATGTGTTTGTGTATGCACGTGTATGTGTATGTGTGTGTATGTGTGAATGTGTGTTTGTGTATGTACATGTTTGTGTATGTACGTGTGTGTGTGAGTATGTGTGTGTGAATGTACAAACCGGATATGTACGTGTGTGTGTGTGTGAATGTGTGTTTGTATATGTACGTGTGTGTGTGTGTGTGAATGTGTGTTTGTGTATGTATGTGTGTGTGTGAATGTGTGTTTGTGTATGTACGTGTGTGTGTGTGTGTGTGTGTGAATGTGTGTTTGTGTATGTGTGTGTGTGTGAATGTGTGTTTGTGTATGTATACATGTGTGTGTGAATGTTTGTGTATGTGTGTGTGTGTGTGTGTGTGTTTGTGTATGTGTGTGTGTGTGTGTGTGTGTGTGTGTGTGTTTGTGTGTATGTGAGAGAGAGAGATTACGTGTGTGTGTGTGTGTGTGTGTGTGTATGTGAGAGAGAGTGTATGTGTGTATGTGTGTCTGTATGTATGCTTGTGGTTTTGTGTATCTGTCTGTCATAAATGAGCAAATCCATCCATTGTTAAATGAGTCATTGAGTAAATGAACAAATGACTAGTGACTACAGGTGAATGGGTAAGTGATCCAATAACGGGAGCAAGTAAGTGAGTAAGGGAATGACAGAGATGCCTGCTTAAGTGATTAAATGAACTAATAATTTCTCTGAGCTAGTAAGTTATGGATTGAGGGAACCAGTGTGTGAAACGCTCTGTTTGTTTCATTTTTAACTGCTTTTTTAAAAAGCAGATCCATTACATCAATGTATTAGTCCATATGTCCAGTATGAAACTGCTGCGACTGGGTAAGCTACATAAATCTGAAATAACAGTTTTCTGTTTTTCCTTACAATGCACAAACATTATAGTCACATCATGCACACCTCTATCTACAGTGTCCAGCTCTAATAGCTAATGTCTTTCTCTAAATGATTTAAATACAGATGCACCTCTAGTCACTATTCCTATAGAGAATCAGTGGACTGTGAATGGTTCTGCATCCTGAACATGCTTCATGACTTTCTGTTCTCCTCCAATAGGAGGTACACTCTCTGAAGCACAGAATTCAGGATATGAGAATGTGGATGAGGATCTTCTCTCAGGTAAGAGGGCCAGAACATGTGTGTGTTAAACTCACTTTGAGAATTGAAAGTAAAAAGCAGTATTTATTTAATTTAACTTCTATTTTACTGCAGACAGTGTGAAGCCAAAGTAATTCATGTTTTGTCTGGTCTGTGATTTCTTGTGTTAATACATACATACATTCCTGCATTTCAGGCGTGCAAACAAAAGAGTTGGGACAAAGCACTGCCACTTCATAATGTTTCCATTCATTCCTGATGATCACAGTTCTCCAGCTTAGGCCTGCACCCTTCCTCTTGAGTCTTTGAATTGATTAAGGATTATATGTGCTGTAGAGGGAAATATACAGATCCCTTCCTGTCTTTCTCTGAGGAACACTTTAAACATTTTCTCACACATCTCTGCCTGTCTTTACTCATTACAGCCTTGGCTTGTCACTGTTGTTGTTGTTGTCGTCTTCTTCTTCTCCTTCTTCTTCTTCTTCTTCTTCTTCTTCTTCTTCTTCTTCTCCTCCTCCTCCTCCTCCTCCTCCTCCTCCTCCTCCTCCTCCTCCTCCTCCTCCTCCTCCTCCTCCTCCTCCTCCTCCTCCTCCTCCTCCTCCTCCTCCTATACCATACCATCTACCCCTCTACAAAGGTGTAGCAGAGATGGTTGCTTGGTGGGGACTTATATGGCCAGTACCTCAGGTGCAGCTCGTTGGATTGATCAGCCCGGGGCATTATGGGGGTTGGAGTTCCGGGCTGTAGTCCCCCCAGAACGGCACCACCGCTGGCGCCCTCTGCTGGCTGCAGGCAGCACCACCCGGACCCTTACATAGCTCCTTTCATAGAAACTGCTTTTTCAGTCTTTTCATCTCATTATTAGCTCTACATGCCCGTCCCAACTTTTGGAATGTGCTACAGGCCTGTAATTCAGGAATAGATAATATAAATATAACATATCTCGGGTTCATACAGTCTGCAATAAAAATACAGGATTTTTTTTTGCATTTTTTATACTGTCCTATGTTTTTCTGATTTTGCGTGTGTAAATCCATGTTTGCTTTTATCCCACTGAAGGGGACAGTAACTGCTCACATGCTCTCACATGCTCTCTTAATGTAACACTGAAATTGTTACATTAAAATGTCTCTGAATAAAAATTCAGATGTAATTATAGAAGTATAAATCTGTTTGCAGAAAAGTCTCTGACTGGAGTAAAGACAGAATACTATGATGATGTCACCACCAGTGGTCTGATAAGTGGGGTCCTTTATTAATGAATCACCTGATTTTATCTGTACATTAAACCACAGTGTAAAATATGACTGCACTGTTTGTAAAGTCAGTCTGCTTTTATTTGATTCAGGTGAATCAGCAAAAGAGGACCCAGCAGAGAGCTATGATGATGTCATCAGTGCTGGACAGATCTCTGATGGTGTAGCAGGTGGGTTTGTGTTTTGGGGTTTTAGTTTTTACATAAAGTGGAGACTAAAATCATCACTAATGTTATGAAAACACAGTTTAATTCAATTAATCTTTATTGCCATTAAACCATTACAGTATATTGGAACACAGTTAGGCCCCTTCCCCAGTGCAGTGTATATATGTACACTGTACACACACACACACACACACACACATACATATATATATATATATATATATATATATATATATATATATATATATATATATATATATATATATATATATATATATATATATATGTATATGTATATTTATATAGTGTACAGTGCAAAGACAAATAGACGATATGTGCGTAAACAGTAACAGTAGTACATGTGCAAAGTGTGTAAGAGTGGTATCCGTGTGCAGAATGTGAATAATAGAACTGATGTGCAGTTAGCATATGCAGGAGGCTAATACAGCTCGTGTAACTGTACATGTAGGGGAGTAGAGTATGCTGAGGTAGAAAAGTGTGCAGGTGGTTGTAAACTTGACATTTCTTCAAATATCTCTGTGTTTGGGTGTAGAGGACGTAGCAGAGGGTTATGATGAGGTCATCACTGCTGATCAGAGCTCAGTTTTTGTAACAGGTATGACTAGTAATGTAACCATACTGGAAACCCAAACATGAACACAGTCACTGATGATACTGATGTTGATTTAATGATATTGATCTACATTCTGACAGAAGACATTACACATATCTATGATGATGCTGTTACTGGACCAAACTCCAACATTATGCTGAGTAAGTTTTACTGAATGTAGATAAATCATTTACACTGAAGCTCCAACTCAGTAAACACATCATACTGTTAAAACTGATCTTCCTATGTTGGTGTAGTGGACACATCTGGGAACTATGAAAATGTCATCGAAGATGAAGAGGGTGTAGGAGGGTTTCAAGGTGAGTGGCTGATTTACATGAATCAAGTGTACTGTATTTTATTACTGATATTTTTGCAGATTTGAAGTCATCAATCCTCTATACATTTTTGAACGCAGCCATAGCCTAAAAGATGGGGTACTCAGATATATCACTTCCCCATTCGTCTCTGAAATAAATGGTAGTCCCGAGACTTCTCACTCACCCTGTATTATGATCTGAGCTGAATATGATCAGGCACATGAACTAAGAAGGTATAAAGCTCCTTTTTGATTTCAGGTTGACTTTAATGAACAGCTTGATCTGAGTTTCAGTCTGCAGTACTGAACAGATCCTACATAGTGCTGTATGTACTGGGTTGGACATACAGTGTGCTATAAAATAAAGACGTGTTATTTGAGATTAATGTTCTTATTTTACAGACTATGATGACATGGAGGAGGAGGAGCCTCAGACAGAGATGAATCATGTGACTGAGAGACCACAGCCAGTGTCTTTCCTCAGGAAATTACAGACGAACCTCTTCAAACGCAGGAAATGACTTTATTATAGATCACAAATCTAAATGTTTTATGGAGCAGAAATGGGATATAGTGGTTTAAACACACACCAAGATTATACAAACTAATTAGAGTTTCATTTTATAATGTAGACATTCCTGATTTCAAATCTTAAAATCATTTATTATAAGCTTTTACTCAGGTTCACTTTCTACTGCTGACACTGTAATAAAGGATTCAGGATCTTCTCTCTTCTACTGTTTCCATTTTATAATGATTGTGGGATTATTATACTGATAATCTGAGATTATATCCACACAGGCAGATCTTCTTACAGTGTATTTTATGACATAGTGAGATCTGAGAGAGAGTTCTGTACTACTCTGTTCTCTGTGTGCGGATCATCACACACAGACTGTAATGACACACGGTATAAAGAGGAGATTTTCTGAGGTTTTGGAGTTTTAATGTATACTGCTTTCTTTTTCTTATGTAAGTTTTTTTTTTATATACGTTTCCCTTTATTCCTGTTTTAATTATAAACTGTTCTTAGAGTATATCTGATAGAGACTGTTTAACACTGTGGATTTTATTAATAACACATTTTCTACATCAGCTTTTAAAGGAGCAGTAAGTGATGTTTATTACCACAGAAATTAAACTATGTATAAAAGTTATTGCCATTCTCTTCAAGTTTCTTTCATAACATAAACTCATCTGAGACAAATATTTAAATGATAACATCTTATTACATATTATATAATAAAAAAGGGCAGTTAAGTTAATGAATTAAACATACAGTGTTGCTCCTTTTTACATATATGAAGGGTCTAATGCTTTATTTTTTGTATTAACTAAAAACCTACACTTACGCTTATGTTAAGCATAAACATTCATTGATTAGCAGTATTAGCTTTAATTCACAAACTCAGAAAACACACTAATAGCTTTCCTGCTATACAGTAAGATAACTTTTGTCAGTCTGCATCCATCATGCTGTCAGTCAGACTTTTTCCTGGTAACATCAGCTGTGATGAAACAGACTGAACTAGTTTGATGTAGAAAGAATTATTAGTGTGGAGAATTATTTTTAAACCGAACACCATGATGATGAAGTTAAAACCTGCAGATTCTTATTGAAGAAAATTAACTTGGTGCCCAGGCTGGAGAAGGCTACTCATAGCTGTGTGCTGCCCCCAGTGGTTTAAAACAGCAGTACAACTCACTGCAGTCTCTGTAGAGGTGGTGGCAATAGCTTCAGCGCTGTGAACCACAGAATAATGTCCCAGTCTATCAACCCCACCCTCCATCAGGGTACTGAACTGTAGGAGCTCAGTGCTGCTGTAGCTGATGTTTCTTCTGCTCTGACAGGAACTGGCTCTGCTGCTGTCATCAGCGGCTCATTCTCCACTCCACTACTATTAGTGCTACACCCCTCTCAGCTGTTTCCTAATGAACCATGTGTCCTGATTAGGATTATATTAATAAGTTCCAGCACAAAACTGTATTACTCAGCAGCACTAGTTTTTACAGGTAAAATACACTGAAGACTATTTGACACCGCTTTTCGCCTGCTCCTGCTTCCTATGACGTAGTTCCGCTTTTAAATGGGCTGTTTTTACAGTTTTGGTTTTTGTTTATCTCTTGGAATAAACTATAACTACAGGCTTTCGGAGGCTACGTTTAGTTATCACATCTCTGAGACTCGTCTGGAAACGACTCAAACCAGCAGAGAAGCCGTAAGTATCAGTATGGCAGACCGTGACCTGCTGCTTTGCTCTGAGTGCAGCATGTCCAGCTTCGTTTCTCTCTCCGTCTCTAGTGACAGCAGCGGTTCTAACTTCATCTGTGAGAAGTGTAAGTTAGTCTCTTCTCTGACGGAGAGGATTATAGAGTTAGAGGTGTGCATCCGGAACTTAGAAAAGAGCAGGAATAGTGAGCGGAGCTTAGACTCTCAGTTAGAGGCTCCAGATGCCTCAGAGAGAGTTAGCGTGTCCTCGACTCGAGCAGCAGAGCCCTCACAGCGGGGCGAATGAATGACGTCTCAGCGGCATAGAGGCAAAGCTAACGCTAAGGCTGACCCACTTGAGCACCGCCCCACCTCCGAGAAGCCTGTTGAAAGAGCTCTGGTTATAGGAGACTCTATTCTACGACACGTGAAAATAGCTTCTCCTTTAGGAGAGCCAGTAGCAGTTAGCTGTATACCGGGAGCCAGGGCACCAGACAATAAGGGGTAACCTGAAGGTGCTAGCTAGTCGTAGATATCCTCGGATAGTTATCCACGTAGGGACTAATGACGTTCGTCTTCGGCAGTCAGAGATTAATAAGGCTAATATTAAAGAGGTGTGTCAATTAGCCCAGACGATGTCTGATGCTGAAACATGCTCTGGCCCTCTGCCAGAAATCTACAGCAGGTTGTTATCGCTGAACTGCTGGTTATCCACATGGTGCTCAGAAAACAGTGTGGGCTTTGTAGAAAATTGGTCTACGTTTGAGAGAAAGCCTGATCTTATGAGTCGGGACGGTATCGACCCCTCGTGGGAAGGTGCTGCTCTCATTTTCTGTAATGCAGCACGAAGTCTTAATCAGAGTAGGAGAGTTAATCGCTGACAGATCAAGGAACAGTCAAACAGGCTAAACCGACCGCCTGCTAGCTGCCTAGAGACGCAACATAGGATCCACAGAATCGAGACTGTGTCTGTTCCCCGAGTCAAGCTAAATTTTAGAAAACTGCAAACAGTCTTACTAACCTAATTAATATCAGACCAGTTCAACCAGTTCACAATGATAGCACTTTACTCTGATACCAGGTCTGCTCAATATCAGATCCCTCAAATCTTTGATGCTCTGTGTCTCACAGAAACTTGGATTAGACCTGAAGAGCATTTGGCTATAAATGAAGCCCCGACAGGCTACAGTTGTGTATATCGTCCTGGTTTTAAACAGCCGTGTTTAAGGTTTAGCAACCATGGTTGCTACACTAGATCTTTAGGAATTCTCTTCTTTCGAAACTCTGTTTCTTAATATATGTGATCAAAGAATGAAAAAACACTCGTTTTCACTAATTACAATCCACCAGGGCCCTATTCTGAGGTCTTACAGGAATTTGCTGACTTTTTATTACATTTAATAATTTTAAAGTAATGATTGTTGGAGACTTTAATATTTACCTTCACAAACCACAGGATCCACTAAGTAAGGCATTTTATACATCTCAGACTCGTTTAGTATCACTCAGAATATAATGGGACCAACTCATTTCTGCAGCCATACTCATTTAATTTTAATCTTCGGAGTGAACATAGATAATCTAACTATACTATCTCAGACCTGAGCAGTCTCAGATCATCATCTAATCTCATACACTATCAGCTTTAGTCATACTACAGGTTTATCCACACAATACTGTGTTAAGCGCATTATGACATCCTCTACACCCCGTAGCTTTATTGAAAACCTCCTAGATCTGTCTGTCTAAACCCACTGATCTAGATATTCTGACCAAATGCTTGGAGGACACTTTTCACTCTTACTTTAAATCAGGTGGCTCCATTAAAACGTAAAGGAATTAGGCAGATAAAATGGAAGGATAGCCTCACAGACGATAGAAGAGCTCTACCTATAGCACCTATACCTATAGCTTATCTGTCTTCACTGATTGATAATAACAAAAATAATCCAAGATTATTATTTAGCACAATCTATAAATGAAGCAAGTGTCAATCTGCCAAATTTGGAGCACAGTATAACTTTTACTCTACTCTCCTGTTCCAAATAGTTTACTCAAGAAAGTTCTGTCAAGCCTCTTCTGTCTATAATAATCTCTAAGCCTTGGTTACATCCGAAAATCTCCTAAACTAGCAGTAATTAAACCTTTAATTAAGAAACCTAATCTTGATCCTTATGAGCCAGCAAACTAAGCTGTGCTGATCCCAAAACTTAATAGCGTCTTACCAGGTACATCTGTTAAAAGTCTTGGTGTCAAGATCGATCCTGATCTGGCCTTCGATTAACATATTACTAATATTACTATAATAGCTTTTCTACATCTACGCAATGTTGCAAAACTAATGCACGGTCCCTACAGGATCAGAAATGCTTATTTACTACTTACAGGCTGGATTATTGTAATGCCCTGCTTTCTGGTTGTTCCAGCAACAGTCTTAACAAATTTCCGTTAGTTCAGCCCTTACAGTCCTTACAAGAACTAGAAAGTTTGACTATATCAGCCCAGTCTTATCTAACTTACACTGGTTACCAGTTAGATTCTGCTTAAAATGCTTTTCCTGACATATAAAGCACAACGGCCTCGCACCTCTGCACCTCACTGAACTAATCTCGTATTATGAACCGTCATGTGACCTTAGATCTCAAAGTACAGGCTCTCTGTTAGTGCCTAGAATTAACAAAGTTACAGCAGGGGGCGCAGTCTTTTCACACAAGGCCGCCCAGCTTTGGAACAACTTACCAGTCAGTGTTCGGGACTCAGCCCAGTCCAGGCCTCTTTAAGTCCAGGCTTAAAACCTACATGTTTAGTTGAGGTAATGAGTTTTTCTGCTAGATAAAAGGTGCAGATCTAGGGGTCCACTGACAGAGAGTGTTTGGTAAAGTGAGAATGTTGCTGCTGTCATCCCGCTGCTCCTCATGTCTGTGTGACCTTCTGGCTCTCCCTTTTAGTTATGCTGTAATAGCCAGGCCTGCCGGAGTCACTGCTGCACTCTGTTAACACCATATGGTGTGTTCAAATCTTCTGTCAGAGCTAACAATCTGTATGTTCTCTTTGCCTGAATGGAGATTTCAACCCCCAGCCTGGCTACTGACTGCCAGTGGCTGTGTGTGCACCTTCATTAAGTGCAAAGCTTTTAAAAGCTTTTTGTAGGGCCCAGGAGCACGCTTGTAACTCCTTACTTAAGCCGGTTAAGGTCGGAAAAAGATGGAAAGATGGCATTACATAATGAACTTATTTAAAAAACTCCAGACGGAACTGAACATGGAACAACAGGTTCCGTACAGCCTATATAATCAGTATGGCTGTCTGTGTGTGTGTGTGTGTGTGTGCGTGTGTGTGTGTGCATATATGTTTGTGTGAGTGAGAGATGGTTATCAGTGTGTCTCTGCAGGTGCAGCATTAGTGCTGTATTACACTGGAGTGTTTCCTCTCTGAAGTCAGTCTCCTGTATGTTGGTGTGTTTCTCACCACACTGCTGTGAGCGTCTCTCCTCACACACACTCCTCTAGAGACGGAGGTGAAGTTCTGTTCATCAGAGCTGACGCTCTTTTGATATATATGGAGGGAGAGAAAATGCCTCCTCTGATTTGTCACTGAAAATGTTTGATGGTTTCCTCTTCTCTTTCTAATAAGGTAATAGTGAGTGTGATTGGCAGCTGTGGGTAGCTTCTCTCTCCCCCCCTCCTCTCTCTGTCTCTCTCTCTCTCCCTCTCTCTCAGTATCTTCAGTCTCTCTGGGGTAGAGGAGAGGAGCTTGTTCTGCTGCTGAGTTGAACGGACTGTGTGCAGGTCAGAGTGAGATGGACAGCTGTGTGGTTCTCATTATTCTCTCCTCCGCAATCACTCTCTCCACAGCTGGTAAGGACTCTCTCAGTTAAAAATCTGATATATAATTTCAAACCTCCTATCATTCTCTCTCTCTCTCTCTCTCTCTCTCTGTCATTAGTTCAGTGTCGGTTTAATCCATGTATTATATATTATATGTATATATTGATGTGTGCCTGTGCTTGTGTTCTGTGTTGTGGATCACTGACTCTGTATGTTGAACTTGTTTAGGTTTATGATGAGAGACTTTAAGTCAGGAGCACTTTAGGATAACTGGGACTTCTTTCTGTGACTGATCTGTCATATGATGTTTTAAACTTAACCGAGGAGGGAAAGTCTAAACTGTTGTAGGGTGAATAGTCGATGTGAATACATTGGTTGGTGTGACATCACAAAAGCTGCACATTCAGAATGCCTGTTTCCGCATGTCTATTTCAATATACAGACTGTACAGACTGGCGAGTGAACAGTAAGTTTTAAAACTACATCCCTCTTTCATTTCAAACTGTAAACACCAGGTTTTCCATCATATGAAGTCTTATGTGAGTTAAAGCACATTGTCTCTCTCGGTATGTTTGGAGTGTTGTATACATTCTGTTTGTGGACTACTGACGTGAAGACCACTTTATAAAGATGGCAGTCAGACACAGATCATCCAGTTACAGGACACTGGACCATTTTTCTGACCAAGCTACATAGGCTGGGGTTTGTGGTATTAAGGCATCGACACAGACTTCTGCTGACAGCAGTGCCGTCATCATCCTGCATATTTAACCTCTCAGAGGTTAGTGTTAGTGCAGGAGAGTGAGTTATAGAACAGATTAATAGAAATAATCCAGTTGTGTTTTGCCACACTTATTACACGTCTGAACACTAAAAACCTGTATTATTATGTATTACAAACAAATAAAATATTACCTTTAATAAGGTATCAGATCATTCTGTGATTATTGGCAGTTTATTAATATTAAACTTGGCAAAAAACTGATCATATCACCACTTACCACTGAAGCCTGGTGGACAAAATCAGGGCTGTGAAAGATTTTCCAGATTAGAGTGTTTGACTGAGACCTGCTTTCATCCCTCTAGATGGTAAAATATTTGATGACATATGCAGTGATCTCTGAGTATCTGGTCTGTTAACTGAAATACTCTATTAATGTGCAGGACAATGAAAACATACCTGTATATAGAAATATGCTGAACTGTCTGTCTGTTTTTATTAATCAGATGCAGCACAAATCCAGCTAAATTATACATATAACTTTCATCTTACATACATATCACTGGTCAGATTCTAAAACCCGGAGTCATGCTTTACTACAGTGTACGGCGGCAAAGACTCATGTGCATTGTCCCCGAATCGATTGGTCCTCTACTCAATGCATTTTGCCTGTGACTCCCAATCATGTATTTGACAGACGCTTTTCAATCCGTATTCATAACTAAGAAGTCGTGTCCGTAAAAGTTCAAGCCGTATGTGTTTATAATGTTTATATTTGTAAATTTTACAAGTTGTATTCTCCCAAAAAACAAATCAAAGCAGAATGTATTAAAATAGGCTTGCCAGAGAAAAGGGCCAAAGTAATGTTTTACCAGAGATGGCCACAAGTCACAAATCCGAGTGTGTTTTCAGATGCTTATGAAGTTGGATGTGGTTGATCCAGTGTCTTTAATTTGTTTCCCACACTCTCTGCACGTTGCCACTCTTCTGTTATATGCTAGGATTTCGAATTCAGATTAAACCAAAGGCTACCACGTACGGCGCTCCCGCCGAAGCCATGCTACAGGGTCGTGTTTACACTTGGCGCCGCTCACTGATATCACGCACGCGCTTAAGTCGGATGTTGTGATTCGTCCGTGGGCCGTGTCCCAAATCAATGAAATAAAGTATACATACACAAAGGAACTATTTTTCTGTAACGTCCGCACACCGTGCCTGGATGGTAATGGAAAGAAACTTGATGTTCATGTGTTATTTTGCAACGATTTCGAGTCGAGTCGAGTCGGGAGTCATTATAGACGACTTACAAGTCAAGTCTGAAGTCTATTTATATGCAACTCAGGTGCGACGCTAATTCGAGTGCCCATCTCTGTGTTTTACCGTTTATTTTTTTTCTAGCGAAAGGTGAAGAGAGTTCAGGTATTTACTGTTAATACCCTAGAGGTTCAGTTTGTGGTAGCTGCTAACTTGGTTGTAGCAGTTTAGCGGGTTGTAGCTAGCCGGCTAATGCGAGTCAGTGGCCGTTTTAACCGCGCGCTTGAAAATGGCGGCACTCGTGACGTGGACTGTCCAGTAGTACTCCTCAGGATCCCGAGAGTTCGGAGGACAAGGTCAGACAGACCGCACAGCAGCCGAGGAGCTGTGTGGGTCCGCTGATAAAGTTTCTACTGCCTTCATTGCTGTGCTGTTGGGAGGTTACCCCAGGACTCTGGCCACTTCGTTCCGACTGACTCCGTCTGAGTCGATTCCGTGAGTCTTTTTTGGCTCATCTGTGTAGAAGGGGCTAACGGTTTAGCCGCACCGCACCCGAACATCGTACAGGCCTGCTACGCTTGGTTGTTGAGTATATGGGCCCACGTTCATTATTTTTGGAAGAGTGTAAATGGTTTAGAAGTTAATGTCCTGTTGACTAGCTGCAGGGTTTTGAATATTTGTATTATTGTTTTAATTTCATGTCTGGTCTCATTCTTCAGAGATAAATATCAATCTGTTATTCGCTATAGATTTGGTAGTTTTCCTCTGTAGTAACCTGCATCATCCTCTAATACTTTGAACCCATAGCCCCCTCCCCTATCTCTTAACTAACGCTGGTGCTAGGGAAAGGGGTGCTACATAATTTAATGCACAGATTTACCTGAAGCACAGAGGCACCAGAGCAATTCAGGGCCCCTGCATGGCCAATATTCCCCCTCTTTATGAGCTGAACCTACCCAGACTGTCCACAGGCTTATCCAATAGAAGGGAGGAAGAAAACAGTATGTTGCTGAACTGGTTAGGAAAGTGGACATGGACTAGTTTTCTTTGAGTGTCTTCAGTGTACTATGGCCAATCAAAGCTTTCCGTCAAGTCCAGCCCCTTCAAGTCCACCAATCACTGCCCTGGAACCGCTGCAGCCCTTAGGTCGCAGGTATTTGAATTCTAAACTCGAGAAGCGGTTAAACATTTACATTTACATTTAAGGCATTTAGCAGACGCTCTTATCCAGAGCGACTTACAACCATGCTTAGTGTTCTGTTGGATAATATTCCAGCTAGTAGGAAGTTTAGAGCCTAAAACCCACCACGAGCTCAGACACTGCCCGAACAGGGGGCCAGTGCTGGTACCTAGAGAAAGGCCATTATAAGTGCAACACAATACACATTGATAAAGGTCATTATAAGTGCAACACAATACACATTGATAAAGGTCATTATAAGTGCAATACAAAAAGGTTATTAAGTTGCCACACAATACACACAATTTACACATCTGCTAGAGTTCACTCATTTAAGTGGATTACAAAGAGATGGGTCTTCAGTCTGCGTTTGAAGACCGCGAGAGACTCCGCTGTTCTGACGCCCAGTGGGAGTTCATTCCACCATCTGGGAGCCAGGACAGAGAAGAGTCTGGACGCTTGTCTTCCATGTGTCCTCATGGATGGTGGTTCGAGACGAGCTGTACTCGAAGCACGAAGGGCTTGAGGTACAGCTTGACTCTTCACCATTGCCATAAGGTAGGGAGGCGCTGGTCCATTCTTGGCTTTGTAGGCCAGTATCAGAGTTTTAAATCTGATGTGGGCAACAACAGGAAGCCAATGAAGGGAGCGCAGCAGTGGAGTGACGTGGGTGAACTTCGAAAGGTTGAAGATGAGACGAGCTGCAGAGTTCTGAACAAGTTGCAAGGGCCTGATGGCCCGCAGAGGAAGACCAGCCAGGAGCGAGTTGCAGTAGTCTAGCCTTGAAATGACCAGAGACTGGACAAGCAGCTGGGTGGCTTCCTGAGAAAGGAAGGGTCGAATCCTCCGGATGTTGTAGAGGAGGAATCTGCATGACCAAGTCAGGTTCGCTATGTGAGCTAAGAACGATAACTGGCCATCCAGAATCACTCCAAGACTTCTTGCATCCTTAGTCAAGGTGATTAACGAGTTCCCGAATGAGATGGCAAGATCACAGTGAGGACCTGTAGTGCTGGGGATGAACAGCAGCTCAGTCTTGCTGGGATTGAGCTTAAGGTGGTGAGCTTTCATCCATGAGCTGATGTCAGTCAGGCATGCTGAGATGCGGTTGCAGACCTGTGTATCAGATGATGGGAAGGAAAGCATGAGTTGTGTATCATCAGCATAGCAGTGATAAGAAAAGCCGTGAGAAGTAATTACTTTGCCAAGAGAAAGAGTGTAAAGAGAAAAGAGAAGAGGACCCAGTACCAAGCCTTGAGGGACACCGGTGGAGAGCCTACGTGGCCATGTTATTCCATGGTTAAAGGGGAAACTGGGAGTGGATCAGTGAGACCCTGCTCTGTTGAGTCTGCTGTTTTATAACCAACCAAGCACAAAAACTCTGTCCCTGTGGAACGGCTAACAGTGACTCAGCACAGTCAGGCTAGGACCTAAACAGATAATGCTCAATGCCACGGCGGCTGCCATTGTGATTAGGTTCTGGTTTATCGGAGGTTCCCGATTATGTCCATATCTGCAGTCAGAAAGAAACAAACCCACATGTACTAACATGACACCAACTTTACCGAAGTCTACAAAAGAGGGTGAATCAAACTGCCGTTACGGTTTGAACGTGTCCCGGCCAGGAAAACCACGACAGGGCTCAAAGACACCAGCGGGAGGGAGCCAGATAATTTATTTTTATAATAAACGAGAAAACAAAGCAAAAACAAAAATGAGTACGGCTACTCAGCCTTTAGTCACGTGTCCTTCCTGTAGACTCATACACGCTCTCTCCAGCGTTCAGCATGTAGGCCTGAGTCCTTCCTCTATAGAGAGCCTATTCTTAAAGAGTCTGCGCTCCCTCTGTTTCTCCACACCTGTGCGTGATCAGCGGGAAAGCAGGGAGATAGATGGCGACTCTCACCCACCACAATGAAAACCTCAAAGAAGAAGCCAAATTCAGCTTTGTGAAGGTGGGACTGATATACCCATCTACTGAGTGAGAGCGGCGGTGTGTGCACCTTCATTAAGCACAAAGATTTTACGTATCGTGTGTGTTACTAGACTAATAGGCTCAGGACCACCTGTAGCCCCTGAGCCCAGGAGCAGGTTAAAGCGCCCTGTCAGTGCCCACTTGTTTTGGGAGATATCAGCTGATTCTGTTGTAACGCTTCGGCAGGGAGAGTGAGGGAGAGCCTTCAGGGTAATGAGGTAGCATCAGCACTCGAGCCACACCGACATTTGTGCAGGTACTCCAGTATGCTCGTTTACTGTAGTTGTAGTGTTGGTTCGACCTGCACTCATCCGTTTGTCTTTCTCTTCTCATCCCTTTTTCCTCCGATAGAATCCCAGTCTTTTTTGGGCATACCTAAATCCTATGGTGTCTTTTCACCGAGAGTCACAAAATTGCATGTAGTCACTCAGGGCAGACCCCTAAACAGTAACCCACAGCCATATTGACCCCCACTCCTCTATGTTATTCATCCCTCCAGAAGGTCCAGAGCCATAGTTTTATTAAATAAGTTAAATGTAAAACGGGTCTTTTACCTCTCTCTCTCTCTCTCTCTCTCTCTCTCTCTCTCTCTTTCTCTCTCTCTCTGTCTCTCTGTCTCTCTCTCTCTCTCTGTCTCTCTGTCTCTCTCTGTCTCTCTCTGTCTCTCTGTCTCTCTCTCTCTCTCTCTCTCTCTCTCTCTCTCTCTCTCTCTCTCTCTCTCTCTCTCTCTCTCTCTCTCTCTCTCTCTCTCTCTCTCTCTCTCTCTGTCTCTCTCTGTCTCGTACAGACAGTGTGAGGTTGGTGAATGGTAACAGTCGCTGTGCTGGGAGAGTGGAGGTTCTGCATGATGGTCAGTGGGGAACAGTGTGTGATTATTACTGGGATATGAGTGATGCTGCAGTGGTGTGTAGAGAGCTGGGTTGTGGAGAGGCTGTAGAGACACCAAGTACAGCTCACTTTGGTCCAGGATCAGGACCAATCTGGATGGATGAACTGGAGTGTAGAGGGTCAGAGACTACACTGAAGAACTGTACATTTCCAGGATGGGATGAAAGTTACTGTGATCATGAAGAGGATGCTGGAGTCATTTGTTCAGGTAGTCTTCACTACAGTGCTTTTATAAATAACTCTCAATACAGCGTCACTTGACTTTAGCTCAGAGTGAGAATGAGGTAATTGTTTGACTGTACTTATTACAGGTTTTGGAAGTGTAACCATCTTCAAACCTTTTAAAACCTCATAATTATGTTTTTGTTTTGGGTTGAAATATGTGTCGTATTTTATACAATAATGGGCAGAATTATAGTTATCTGGAAAAAAAAGAGAGTAAAAAGAGGTTAAAAGAAAATAAAGTGGAAGAGGGTCAGCTGATAATGTTACATTCCCAAATCTAGGACGTCCTGAATTTCTACAGTCTAAATTTGCTGTTGTACAGAAACCAGTTTCTTGCAGTAGAAGTGCAGGATTGTCTTTTAAACAAGCAAATATTAGTCTATGTTAATTAAGTGGAAAGTTTAATGATCAGTTAGAAGGCACAGATATGAATATGAATAATAAATTACTAATAAAAACTTACAGGTGCTTGTTAACAAATGATCTAAAATGTAAAAATTGTAAACTTTAAAACACGTATTAAAATGTTCTGGAAAATGTCAATGTAGATTAAGAGCTGAACACATTTCTGAGGTTTAATAGACTACAAATACATTCATAAACTTAGACATACTTCCTAGATGTAGTTCTGTTTTGTTCATTTGGAAAAACCTAATCATAAACAATTTACATAATGGCTTCTTGTGAAGTAATTTTGTGTAACTTGACATATAACTTTTTATAAAAAAAATAAATATTCATAAACACTTTGCTGTCAATTATAAACATACACATTTTGTGATCTGTTATCTCATACTAATGATGTAGGAGGAGTCAGGCTGATTGGTGGTTCTCGCTGCTCTGGGAGAGTGGAGGTGCTTCATGGAGAGACCTGGTACACGGTGTGTGATGCTGACTTTGACCAGCAGGATGCAGAGGTTGTGTGTCGAGAGCTGGGCTGTGGGCTTCCTGTGGAGGTGCGGAGAGGAGCTGCTTTTGGCAGAGGGGAGGGTCAGGTCTGGTCAAAGGAGCTTCAGTGTAGAGGCAACGAATCTCAGATTCACTCCTGTCCAACATCACCTTCACTCAAACACAACTGCTCCCATGACAGTGATGTGGGTCTGGTGTGTGCTGGTAAGAGGGGCATCTTCACAAACTGGTTTCAAATCATTTTACTGATTGTCTGCACATGATGAGTAGCACATACCTTTTCTTTCATCCTGTGTATCATGCAACCAGAATCGTTTTTTGTTTAAAGCCAACTGCCAAATATTTTAATTACACTGTCAGTTTATAATCTATATACCGTATACTACTTTATACATACACTTCATTACTGTGCTCTGTCCTTGCATTTTTCTACTGCTGTTCCATAAATGAGTCACTCTTTCTCTCTGTCTCTCTGTCTCTCTCTCTCTCTCTCTCTCTCTCTCTCTCTCTCTCTCTCTCTCTCTCTCTTTCTCTCTCTTGTTCTGTGTTGTATAGCTAGTGTGAGGTTAGTGGATGGTGGAAGTCGCTGTGCTGGGAGAGTGGAGGTCCTTCATAGAGGACAGTGGGGAACAGTGTGTGGTGATAACTGGGATATGAGAGATGCTGCAGTGGTGTGTAGAGAGCTGGGCTGTGGAGAGGCTGTAGATGCACTGACTGATGCTCACTTTGGACCAGGATCAGGACCAGTGTGGATGAACAACGTGAGCTGTAGTGGATCAGAGTCTAACCTAAAGAACTGTAGATCAGCAGGATGGCTTGAATATAACTGCAGTCATTCTAAAGAAGCTGGAGTCATGTGTTCAGGTACGCTTTACTTTATGTTTGTACAGTATGTGACTATTTATTTATTTATTTAAATTTAAAACAAAATTTAGGCAATGACATGGTTTTTAATCATTAGCAATTTAGAAATTGTCACTGAATTTGCCATCTTGCATCCTCACTGCTTCTTTCTGCGTCTTTTAGTTTTTTACAAATATACGTGTTTTGGGGAAAAGGTTTTTGTACATTTTTCTAAAATAATTTTCAGTTGGCGGCATTAAATAATTTAAAATCCTGAGTAATATCCTACATTTCAGGAGTCAGGCTGGTGGGAGGTTCTCGCTGCTCTGGGAGAGTGGAGGTGCTTCATGGAGAGACCTGGTACACGGTGTGTAATGTTAGCTTTGACCAGCAGGATGCAGAGGTTGTCTGTCGAGAGCTGGGCTGTGGGCTTCCTGTGGATGTGCTGGGAGGAGCTGCTTTTGGCAGAGGGGAGGGTCAGGTGTGGTCAGAGGAGCTTGAGTGTAGAGGCAACGAATCTCAGATTCACTCCTGTCCAACATCACCTTCACTCAAACACAACTGCTCCCATGACAGTGATGTGGGACTGGTGTGTGCTGGTAAGAGGGACATTTTTACAAATTATAATTAAGTTCTTTTATTGATTTGCTGTATGTGATGTTTACCTCATACTTTCTCTCTAATTCTGTGTAGAAATGTGTCTCTCTTTCTCTCTGTTGTACAGTCAGTGTGCGGTTAGTAGAAGGTGTCAGTCGCTGTGCTGGGAGAGTGGAGGTTCTTCATAGAGGACAGTGGGGGACAGTGTGTGGTGATAACTGGGATATGAGAGATGCTGCGGTGGTGTGTAGAGAGCTGGGCTGTGGAGAGGCTGTTAATTCACTGATTCAGTTTAAACCAGGATCAGGACCAATTTGGATAGGTGATGTGGACTGTAAAGGATCAGAATCCTCAGTGAAGAGCTGTAAATCACCAGGGTGGGGTAAACATGACTGTGACCATGCTAAAGATGCTGGAATCATCTGTTCAGGTATGTTTTACAAAATCTCAGTATTCTAATGAATGAGATCATATATTTACCATGTAAATGCCTTTTAGTAGCTGGTAAATTTGCTGTTATAATGATTTTTAGTTCATAAATCGTAATTAAGTCTGCCTGTTTGTCTTTCAAACGGGATTTTTTTGTACTTTCCCCTTTAAAAACATGCACACTGTCATGGTCAAGTTATGAAATTAACATTTTGCTATTTGAAACAAATCTGTAGTATCATAAACATATATATTTTTAACAACATTGTATCAGGGGTCAGGCTACTTGGTGGTTCTCACTGTTCTGGAAGAGTGGAGGTGCTTAATGAAGAGACCTGGTACACGGTGTGTACTGCTGACTTTGACCAGCAGGATGCAGAGGTCGTGTGTCGAGAGCTGGGCTGTGGGCTCCCAGTGGAGGTGCTGGGAGGAGCTGCTTTTGGCAGAGGGGAGGGTCAGGTGTGGTCAGAGGAGCTTCAGTGTAGAGGCAGCGAATCTCAGATTTACTTCTGTCCAACATCATCTTCACTCAAACACAACTGCTCCCATGAC